>CATIWR010685594.1:0-19391 GCA_949677035.1 Omphalea diandra | reverse complement strand
AAAAAAAAAAAAAAAAAAGGAGAAGAAGTTCATCCTCTACAATCACAAGACAAGACATCCAACATCTTCCATCTCCAATAATAGGTATGTAATTGTTTTCCTTCTTTATTCTTTTTTTTTTTTATCTTCCCTATTCTTTTTTTCTTTTCTCTTCCCTATTCTTTCTTCTTGTCAAACTTTTCTTTTTCTTCCTTTTCCTTTTTCTTTTCCTCTTCAATTTTTTCTTTTTCTTTTTTTAAGCACAACTATTTGCTCTCTCCAACATCCATTTTCTTTTAATTTTATGTTGAATTTTTTTTAGCCTATTCATATTTTGTTTTGCTTTTTGGGCTTGCATAGACTAGTTTTTTACTTGTTGAATACATTAATCATTTGTTTGCATGTTGAACTTCATTAGGCTTCTTATTATTAATATTTTACTTTAATAATTGATAATGCATATTATTTTCTTGATTTATAATTGTTGTATGCCTTTTTTTTGAATAAAATCTAGTGTTGTATTATTGTATTTCAGTCTTATTTTATGTTGATTTAATGTTGATTTGATAACTAACAATGATATATTATTTTCTTAAGTTATAATTGATGTATTCTTGTTTTTTTAAAACAAAAATTGCTACTGTATTATTATATTTTAGCCTAATTTATATTGATTTTGTGTTGATTTTGTGTTAATTTGGTGTTGATTTTGTTGTTTTTAGTGCTAATTACTTTAATTTACGTTGATTTTAGCCTTGTTGATGCATTATGGGAGCTAGTATGACTTTTAGTATTTCAACAAATCGATCAGAAGATCCAAGATGGAAGAATGTTTGAATGGAAACACTAAATAACTCCAACAATTTGATTTATAACTTCTATGAAAAAGTTATCTTTTATAGGAAAATTATTGGAAGCAAAAAGACCACATATATATTGGACACCTTGCGTTGCACATTGCCTAGCTTTGATTCTAGAACACATTGAAAATTTGTCCACTTTTAAAGTAACATTGAAATGGGCAATGAGCTTGAATGGCAAAATTTATGTTCACCAAAGTGTGGCGAATTTAATGAGGCGTTTCACAAGACAAAGAGATTTTGTTCTGGTTGGTGTCACAAGATTTGTTATTGTTTTTCTCTCTCTTCAAAGGATACAAAAGCAGAAACACAATTTAAGAAAATGTCCACTTCAGAAGATTGGATAAATAGTAAATGGGCAAAAGAAGCTGTTTGAAAAAAGAGAACTAAAATTATCTTAATCCCTAAATTTTGGACCAGTATTGTGTATATCTTAAAAATATTTAGTCCTTTAGTTCATGTTCTTAAATTAG
This sequence comes from Omphalea diandra, assembly GCA_949677035.1. Lineage (NCBI taxonomy): Eukaryota > Viridiplantae > Streptophyta > Magnoliopsida > Malpighiales > Euphorbiaceae > Omphalea > Omphalea diandra. Next base: position 18,079 of record CATIWR010685594.1, on the reverse strand, counting down.
TTAATGGTAAAAAAAACTTGTAATGGGTTACATTTATTAGGCTATGGATAAGGCTAAAGAAGTTATTACAAAGTCTTCTAATGAGGAAGAAGAAAAATACAAGAAAGTGTTCAAGATCATCAACAATAGATGAAAATGTCAACTTCACTAGCCTTTGCATGCAACATGATATTATCTAAATCCTGATATCTTTTATTCAAACACTGATATATTTAAAGATCAAGAAGTGATTATTTAAAGATCAAGAAGTGATTATGAGTTTTTATAAAAATTTTAGAGAGATTGATTTCAAACCATATTAAGCAAGACATAATTACTAACCAACTCACTTTATATTGAAATGCAGAAGGGGCCACTAGACAAAGAAAAAGTAAATTCTCAGGTTGAATGGTGGAAAACCTATGGACCATCAACTCCAAATTTGCAGAAATTTGCCATTATGGAATTTAGAATCAACTAGCTTTACCCATTTATTTTAACAAAACACGAGTTTTCGTTTGAAGGGGAAGTACGAAGACACAGAACATGAAGCCTCGCATACCTAATGTCTGCATGCTTGTCCCCCTGTCGGTTTATACTAGGATGTTCAATAAGAGCAATGTAAGTAAAAAAAGACGCTGCTTCTAAGGAGTAGTAACAGGAAAAAAAATACAACTAACAAAAATTATACACAGTACATACATTTGAATTACAAAGCAGGCATGTTATCTTCAATCTTCTCTCTCTACATACCGGTAAATGGAGCTTTATAACCTATCGCTATCCTATTCCTAGCTAATCAGATATAATAACTCAGAAAGAAGCTATATCACAATCTCAGGAAGAACTTGAGAACATATGTGCATCATACATTACTGGATGTGCTCTATGGAGATTATAATTTCACTAGCAGAAATTTAAATTTTACGAATTGCTATTCTGAATTGGCAGTGAAGCACACCCATCCTCAATGGCCTGAGAGCTCATAATTTTTCTAAGAGAGCGATATTGCAGACGAACATTTTCACCACTTCCAATAATTTTAAGTAAATACCTGCAAGAACAGAAATCCTTGAAACACGAGTCACATACTTGATAATGCAAACAGATGCAACTACTTGACTGTCCTCTGCATAGTCATGCAACAAGTTATAAGTAGTGATGAGACCACAGCTCACAATTCAGAGATATACCATCACAACTATTACAATGTTCTATACCATCTCCATTACTACAATGTTCTATACCTTTGAGACTCTCCAGTCTCAACTGTGTAGTGATATTACCACAAAGCTCATGTTCTTAAACTTAATAGTCATTAGCAATGAGAAATTAAGACCAAGTATAATATACATCCTCATTATAGCAAATATTTATTTATCAGATATCATATTGACAAAGAAAAGTAATTAACAGCTTCTTGTTTAACAAGTGTAAAAAGGCCCTCTTGACTCACCAGCCATTGAGACACTGTGAGGTAATAATTGCTTCCTTTCCAACAAATTTTTCTGGAGTCCTCCTATTTCCCTGTATGATTCAGCATGTCCTTCAAATTTTTCATCACATTGAGTAACAACAGCCGTAATCAAGAGAATATAGCAAAAGAGTGTTACCCTGATTACTACTTTCTCATTAACAGCGAAAGGGTACTGCACTCCCTTATGCAAACTATCATCAATGGCAGTATGTCCATTCTCCTAAAGACAAAACACAAAAACTAAAAATAAAAATAAAAATAAAAACTTTTATAGCATGCATCAGTTTTCTCATCTAAAACATAGTAACAATATAATCAAAACACACAAAAGTACAATTAGAGGCAAAAATGTTGGCGATATGTGCACTATTCCAGGAATTGAAGTTTAAAGCCCATAAATTGTAATTATCAGCGGTTCACTTGCACTCTCTAAGAATAACGTCTCATTACACACTAAGGCATGGAACCCAAATTTCATTATGCAAAGGAAACAATGCCAGATGCAGCCCTCATCCATTTACAATGACTTATAAGTAGTTTAAAAAGAGTATACCCTTATAACATGCAGTTACAAAAATAAACTACTTAATATTCACAAAGGAAATGTAAAATCACTTGAGCAGGAAGGTGACAATTTCTTCTGATGGCAAAGTGACGTGGTAAAAAAGTAAAAACCATAATATCTTTTCGTTCCTGCAAATGAGAAAGTGTCTTCTACTAAATGCCAGCTTTCTAGGATGTTCTAATGTTTTAAATAACAGTGACACATAACAGATTGTAGGAAAGGCGACACATTATTTACACTGATTCAATAAGTGATTTTTATAAAAAATTAAGAGCGTGTATTTATGATACCATGAACCAAAGTGGAAGTGGATATTATACACTCCATTCTTTTAACATAAAAAAAAAAAAAATTATGACATGTAGGCTAATCTCCTATATCTGTTATTTTGATAATGGTCTAAAGATTTTATGGCAGCAGCAGCTGTTTCAGAATAATTCAATCCAATTCAGCATCAATCTAACTTAACTTTTTCTGTAACCGTTAGTCACTGTTTCCATTACTTAAAACCCTGATGTCAATCCCAAAGAACAAACTAAAAACCTCACCGAGAAATTGTGCTTGCGGAAGACCAATTACTGTCAATATTTTGTCAATGAAACAATATTGAACAAGATATCAGAAAAGGTGCAACACAACATGGGTAATTGCATAATGTGTTTTTGAAGACCCATTATATTAGGCCCCAGCTGAACAGTCCGTTGCACTATAAACAGCTGCTTGCTCACCCCCACATCAATCAGAAGCCTGACCTTGATATATTTAGCTTTTTCACCATTCTTCTAACGTCCCTGTCCTTTTTAAAAATACCTTTTTCTAAATGTTTTATTACAGGGTTTTCAGCAATATTCACTCACCCCTCTTACAAAATGCTATAATTGCATTTTTTACGTTCATTATGTACATGGTACCTCTACTCAAAAATAAATAAAATTATGATTCTAAACATAAAAATAGTGTATAAAATTAACGCAATGCATTTTCAAAATAATGTTACAGTACTAATACATTTTTTTCTTCAAAATATAGAGATCAACAAAATTCTCAGTAAGTACTTGGGAAAAGTATTGTATGCTTTTAGCCATATATATATATATTTGCAATGGTACTCAAACCTCCTAAAATAGATGATATATATATTTGCAATGGTACTCAAACCTCCTAATATAGATGATGATATGTAAATGTTATACATGAGGTGAAAGTGAACCCCTGGTCAAAATTAAAGGAAAGAAAAAGTCATTACTCCTCTAAATAAAAAATATAATTTTCTAATAAAATAAAAGGAAAAAAATGAAAATTGTTTTTCAATAGTATTAAAATGTTTTCCTTTTCGTTGCAACTAATGTATGATGAATAAAAGAAAATAAAATTTGTTTACGAAGCATTAGGCAGTCTGGGAAAATCATGATCATTATGCAACACTCATGATAGTCTGCAACATTGATACCGATATAGCCATAGTACAATATCGAATATTATCAACCTAACATGATTCAGGAGCACTTACCAATGTCTTCATAATATATGACTCAAAATATGTCAGTATTAAGATTTTTCATAACAATTCCTAATGCTTCATTTGAGCAGTAAGTTATCATCACATTGTAATCAACATCACCTACTGTCCTACAAATTCATATTCAACAAATTCATTTTATTACTATTTTCACAACTTTAAGCCATGCACAACAAGGAAACGAAGTTTCCAACATCTAAAAAATCTAAGACATTCAGACATACCCTGCTTGGTCTTCTCACAGAATCTGTTTGGTCACCCATTTCTTTCCGACGCTTCCGGAGTGCAGCATTATGAAATAGCCTTCGATCATCCTCCTGCTTTACAGCTGCAGCTGCAGCTCTTAGAGCTGCAGGCAAGCCAAAATATAAGAACAAAAACTGAAAAAACTGAAAGTCTAGGGAGAGGAAATCAACACGCAGACACTAGATTAAAAAAAATATTAAAAGCAAACTCTATTAAGTCAATTTAATTGAAAATGCAAGTTAATTAATTCGAATATACAAACAGATTAAATAGGTAAGACAACCTACCAAAATTAGGAATCAAAGGGCCAGCCTCAATTTCTGCATTGCAAAGGGTACATCTAGACTGTGATGCAAACAATAATTTCCTTTCATAAGTAAGAGTATATTAATATATGGACACCAAAAGGGGGTGCCACCCATGCTATAGTACAAACTATGGATGTTTTAACAAAAAACAAAGATATAAACAACTTTTATATTATCAAATAATCAAAATCAAACTTCCAGTGTAAAACTGAAAGTGGAGGCAGCAAATGGTGTCTCCAAATTTTGAAAAACTCTTGCTGCTAAATCAAATCTCTCCAAGCTTTAAGCATTTTCTACATTCCGCACAAAATCAATTAACCCCTAAAATAGCAAATAATGAACAACAACAAGACATGGCGACACAAACAACAAAGGTATGATTCTCACCTCCCCCCAGCTGCAATTAGTAAGACCATCCATTATATTTTTATTTTTTTTAAAAAAAAAGACCAGTAAAACTGCACAAGGATGTAACACAAAATGCAACCTCATACACCAGAAAACACATGAATATAATATACAAAGCTGTGTTTGTATCTATGCAATGAAAAGCACATCAAGGACAGTATATATGTTTTACATAACATGCTTCAACTAAGGATAGTCAAACTACAAGGGACAACTCACTCTTCTTGGACATCCCAAAGATGAAATCTAAATTGGTGTGAACAAGAAGTTGGAGATAAGGAGAATCACACCAGAGTCTAAGGGTTTCAAAAATTTGTATGCATAACAATTTCTATAATGGAAGGTGAAGTGGGTCAGCAAGGGTATTGTAGAGATACCATAAACGCCTCAGATGCCTGGACTCTATTATAATATGGATCATGCCATCCAGAACAAACTGCTAGGGTTGCAGTTTTTTCTAGTAGCACTCTACACTGCCCAAACAATGAGTTCCTTCCTTAGACAAAAGCATTCCTATGACAGGTTTGTACCTGCTCGAATTTGATATTAATGTATATGTACCAACCCTTGTACCCTTACACTTGGCAATGTTACATGCAAAAGCCAAACATAAACTATTTGTAAATATTCCAATATAAATTATTTTTAACTAGCAAATCTCATTTTTATTAATAGTTTTTGAATTTATCTGTCATTAGTTTTACAACCTCCATTTCCAAGCTTGTTATTGATTATTATTCAGGTTATGCTAATTTTTGGCAAAATAGTAGAAAACAACAGATATCCCACTTACCATTTCAAGCACTCTTCTTAGCATGAGACCACCAAAGGAATGTCCACATGAGACAAAAACAGCATCTTCAAGGAATGCACCACTAAAACATAAATTAAATAATCATTAAGAATTTCTTTTGTAAAAAAAGGGGATCATTTAGCATCACACAGCACCAAGAATATTGTTGTCAACTTCTTTGTATAAGAAAACAGGAAAGAAGTTAAATCAACAAATGATCTGGAAAAAGAAACTTTACCCAAAAAAAAAAAGAATTAAAAAAGAAAAAAGAGTAATCAATAAATTGAGTCTATTTGCAATTAGAATATAAATGTAGTTCCATGATAAAAATCACAAATTAGATATATACACATAAATCATCCTCCAGCTTTTCTCACATCTGAACTATGACATGATGATAAGCCTCCTATGGTTTTGGTTGTTATGAGGGACAATATAGCATAGGACAAAACAACACGACCCAAGACAAAATTAATTATACCATAAAATTGTTTATATATTAAATAAAACATCATATTAATCAAATATTTTACAAAATACAATAAATTAACAGATACATATAATATTCAAATAAAGTAAAAACATATTAATTATATTAAATAAGAAAGTTTTAGAAAAATTACATAAAGAGATATCCCCTTGGACATGGTTCTAGCACATCCATCAGCTAAATTATAATAATGGCACAAGACTAACTCTTGGTGTAATCCCACTGTGATAGGAAAACATTTCAAATCCCACTGACCTAGTCATCACCCCTTCATATGCCATTCAACACCATTGTATATATGATGGAAACTACTATTTGCTCCAAAATCCACAACTAAACATCTCCAATATACCTTTTCTTTTGTTGTTAAATAACATATGGAGACCATTTCTTTTCCCTCAAAACTTCTCATTATCCCTCTTCCTGAAAAGATTACCTCTGTAAGCAAACGTTCCTAGTGCAAAGCCAAATTGCTTTTCAGAGATAGCTGTGTCACTTCTTAATCTGAGTTCCACTAACCTCACAAAGTTCCTTTGTATGACTGAGCTCAAAACCTTTATACCATTATAGTTTAAGCAACTTTGGATTTATCTTATCCTTAAGTATAGAACTAGGGTTTTCCTCCTCCACTTGGGCATCTTCTTTGATATCAGAATCTAACTAAGCAATCTAGTCAACCACGCTACTCCTTCCTTCTCAAGACCCCTCCAAACTTCAATAGGGATAATGGCAATCCCACATGATTAACCCATGTTTATCTACTTTCTTAGTTAACCTCTAATTTTACTTCAAATGTAACTAATGTAACTAATATTTTCTTCCACTAGTATATATTAAGATCTCCAAGGTTTTCTATGTGACTACAACTAGAGAGTCTGCCAAAATAACTTCTCTGCATTCTTTAATATCCTCTTCCAGTACCGAAACCCTGTCAACATCTTCTTTTATTCATCTGACGTAACTCTTGGCAATTTTCCTCATTATCCTTTATCAATTTGTAGATACCCCACGTCACACACCTAACATTTCAGAAAATTTGTTTAGGGATTTTGCTATACCCAATTCTTGCCTTCTTTACTCCCTTTTTGGCCACCTCATATTGTCCATGCACGTCTCTACTCTTGCATTTAGCCAACCCCTAGTAGTATTATCTTTTTGTACTGATTGGCCTTTATACTTCCTTGCTCCACAACCAAACCAATTATGAAGGCAGTCCATTGCCTATCAACTTGAACAGCAGCCATCCTTGCATGGTATTTGCCTTGGTATTAGAGTTCCATGTTATCCATGCTTTAGGAAATTACTCTCAGAAGTCTCATGTTTTTCTCCTTTTAAACTCTACCACCCTGTTCTTGTATGCAATTCTTCAACACCTTCTTTCCCATCTTTCAATATTCACATCCAATACTATCAGCTTATTTTGAATAATGAGTGGTTGGTTTTGCATAGAAAGAATAGAAAAATAATTTATCTTCCATATTTTTGACCATCTTGGTGAGCAAAAGCATATGCTTTGGCACTGCCTTTATGATGTCATTTCGCATCAACGACTTTAGATGAACACATAGACCAAGTGAAGTTCATCAACAAGGATTGTTACTAAAAGTACTCAAATTTGTTCTAAGACTATATGAGTAAACAGCAAGGCTGACTCAACAGGTATTTCCATGTTTCAGTGTTTATCAAAGAAAAGAAAGAATGACGTAACAGATTTATGCATCCATTTAAGAAATTATTGGTATATATCCACAGAAAAATAAAATTAGTGAGATGCAGATCACTCATTGAATGAATAATGATAAAGAGACATGATAGAATGGATTATCTTGAGTTGGTAATACCTTATCTGATTCCAAATCTTAAACAATAAATTAAACTTGGACATCCTAATACCCAACCAATCAGCCCAAACATAACAGCACGAGCAAAGAAAAAGATCTTACGACAATGGATCTGAGAGAACACTTCTTAATGATGGTTCTTTGTTCAAGTTTTGTCGAGCAACCTGTAAATTTTGAAGTACACCATCATATTTCATATGATAGAATGAAAATTGAGTTCATAGCCTGACCAGAGAAACTTAGACATCCAATTGGATAATAAGAAAGAAAATTCAGAGCATAAGAAAAAATATAAGAAAAACTATGTATTCTTTCACATGATATTTCTTCCAATAGCTTTATTGCATCTATTGGCTTTTATAATATTTTTCTTCCATTCTCAAACTCTAAAAGTTAGAACCTCAGTAAATTACAAAACAATAGATGAAGCCAAAGAAAAAAAAAAAAGAGTTCTTTTCTTTCAATACTTTTTTTTTTTTTTTCCATTTACCACTAAATTTTTTTTATTTAGAGTTTCAGTGATTTGTTCATTAATTATGGAATCTCTAATTTAGCACATATTGATATTCACTAAAGAATGTTCATGTTTAGATGTTCATTTATGTTTGCTCTTTAGATGGTGTTCATAAGGAATTTTCCCATTTAAGAAAACAAACAAGACAAGAAATAACTGGTGAGACTTTATGAACATCAATGTTGTCCAGTCACTTTATCAACTCTTTAATGAGAGAATTAGGAAGACTTTATTTTATTTTTCCTATTTCACTTACTGCAATAATGTTCATTGTTCTTCCTGCTCTGTAAATTATTTATTGTTCAACAGCTTATTTACATCAGATTCAACACTTTTTTCATACTTTTACCCATTACAAATCCAATAAGCCAGACACCCTCCCTCCCTCCTTCCTCCCTTTACATATTAAAATATTCAAGAATGGAAAACGTAACGAATAATCATAAGCTCCAAGGTCAAGATACTGGAAAAAGTTAAACATGGATCCTGTACATTCCATCAGACCTGATATTAATCATGCATACCTTATGTTTTTCATTACAATTAGCAAGAAATGCTTTTGTGAAAGAACACCCACAGAAAGTCATCAAGACAAAAATCATTCAAAAAAGTTAGATGGATAACATCAAATATTTAACATTAAAGTGGCTCAATCGTAAAATTGTCATCAAATCACATCCAAGACAGATCCCCATAATGAAGAGCAGAAGCAGGGCATGAAAAATCTAATCTGTTGACTGTTGAGACATAAAGCACAGTTTTCAATCAAAAACTACTTTGGGCATAGACAACTCGAGGAGAATGTTGTGAAGAAAGAAAAATTTAATGGGACCAATGATGCAACAATTGAAGGAGAATGTTGTGATGAAAGAAAAATTAATGAACCAATGATACACTATGAGAGAGAGTGACATCACAAAGGGAAGAGAAGATTACAAAATTAAGCATCAATCAACTGATGCCAACAAATGATTTCATCACAACTAAGGTAAATCAAAATAGATGGTGTTGTCATACTTTCCTAAGGGCAGCTGACATCTAGTTCCCATTTAAGTGTATTTTCAAGTAAAGGATACAACACTTTAGCAACACAGAACTCAATATTGCATTTTCTCCAACAAGCATTGTTGTGAAATGCACGCCTGAGGCGCAGCCTCTACCACCTTAAGCCTTGCAAGGCAGGTGATCTTACAAAGGCTTGCGCCTTTATGCTCCTGGGACTGAAGGCAAGCCACTGCCGAGGCACGCCTTTGTGATGGTTTACTTTTTGTGTTTTTTTTTTTTAATTTTAATATATCATATAATCTAAACCATCCATTTATAATCTAAACCATCTATTTTAAGTCTTAAAATAATTTAGCCACACCTAATAATCTCCAAAAAAAAAAAAAAAAAAAGTTAGGTCAAAAGTGAAGCAACCGCATGCCAATAGCAAATAGTTCAGCCGGAAAAACTATCAGGTATGATTCAATCCCCTCTTCTTCTTGTTATTCTTCTTCTTTTTGTTCTTCTTCTTCTTCAACCGCCTCACATCACAACCAACTGCCGTGTCTTTTTCTTTTTTGGCAAATAATTCTGCTTATATAGTGCAGTTATAATGCCAAAATTTTGTTATGGTTTTAGTTATTTATTATATAACTCAATACATTGTTGAAGAAGATGAGGAAGAGAAAATTGAAGAAGAAGATGATTTTGAAAAAGACAAGAAGATAAAGCAAAAAGTGACCATATTGATTTTAATGATGATGAATGATAACTATGAACTATAATTATAGTTTTATATGGAAGATGCTTTAGGAATTATAGTTATAAGACTATAATTATGGTTTTATATCTCTTGAACGTATTCTTTTTCTTTTTCTTTTTCTTTTTCTTTTTTTATTTTATGTCTTTTAGACATGCTAAATTTCTAATTTTAGGCTTATATAGTATTTTCAGCCTTATTAGCTCTATTTTATGAATTTTTTTTTGTGCCTTACTTTTGTAAGGTGTGCACCTACGTCTTGCGCCTCGGTTCTAGGACCCCTTTGCACCTTAGTGTGTCTTTTGCCTTTAACAACTTTGCCGACAAGATATAATGATGTTATCTAATTCCCGTTTACACACATTTGTTTTTCATTTTTATGGAAGAATTTTCCTGTTTAGGGGTTTACTTTTGTCCACTCCATACTTGACATATATTAGTGATGGTTAGCTATCACTCTTAGTCTCCTATAAGAACTAAAGAGATTTATTTAGACAAAGCACTTATAACGGTGTATACACATTATAGAGAGTTGAAAATGCATTTAGTTTGACAACTAGGAATGATTGACGCGTTGGAACATGATAACATGGTTGTTTCTTGTATCTATCATGATGTGTTATTGATTGCAGTAATAATAGAAAAGAAAAAAAAATGATCATGCATTAGGGTTGTCCAATTATTAGACCTATGAATCTCACTCATCGGGTTTCGAAGAAAATAGGCCCAAATTCAGATAGTCAAAGGGATGATTACCGCTATGATCTAAAAAAACCTTCCTTCAGCTATTGTTTTTTCAACTCTCCCTATTCTAGAATACTAACTTTCTCAATTTCTAATCTTCTTCAATTGATCCATACTCTTATCTCTTTTCTTCTTGGTTAAGGTTCCTTGTCTTCTCCATGGTGGCTTGCAATTGTTGGCAATAGATTACCATCGTGACTTTTTTGACAATTTAAATTCCTCTAGTGATGACTAAACACCCACACCGTGAAAAGAATTTATCAACTGTACTGCTTGTCCTCATTTTCTTCCTTCAACTTTCCTTCAATCACATGGAAACTTTCCTCCAATCACATGCAATGTTTAGAAATCTTAACTGTTAGTAAATTAGACTTCCTTTTCTACGCAGGTGATTGTGGTTTCTCTATTATTTTTTTAAAAAAGTGGTAACAATAGTTTAGGAACATCTACGGAGTCACACTTCTAAAAGTGGATCATGAGGTCGATTTTGAGTTAATTGTCAGGTAAATTAACGATGTGAGCATAGTTGTTAAAGGTGAAATGCACACTAAAGCACAAAGGAATTCTAAAACCGAGACGCAAGGTGCAAGTGCGCGCCTTATATAAGCAAAGCACACAAAAAAATCATAAAATAAAACAAATAGGACTAAAAACACAACACCAACCTAAATTATAACTTAACATGTTTAAGAAACATAAAATTTTAAAAAAAAAAATGAGAATACATTCAATAGATATAAAACTATAATTATAGCCCACAGTCATCAATCATCATCATTAAAATCAATATAGTTATCTTCTTCTTCAAAATTTTCTTCTCCTTCAATTTTCTTTTCCTCATATTTTTCAATAATTAAAAGCCCAATAAAAATTTGACATTATAATAATCAAAAATTATTTGCCAAAAAAAATAAAGAGAACAGTTGTTGGCTGTGATGTGTGGCTGAAGTAGTAGTAGTGATTGTATCACATCTGAAAGTTTTGTTAGTTTAAACAATGCCATTGCCTCCCTCTTTTTTTGTCTGTATGATGTGTGGCTGCATCTATCGTTTGATTTAATCTTCTTCTTCTTCTTTTTTTCTCCTTGAGATTATTAGGTGTGGAAAGCCTCTAGTAAACTACTTAAAGACTTAAAATAAATCATTCAGATTACAAAATAATGGCTTAGATTGTATGATATATTTAAATTAAAAAACACACAAAAAGCAAACTATCACAAAAGAAAACCTCAGTAATGCCTTGGGTTCAGTCCCAGGTGCGTACCTTTGTAAGATCGCCCGCCTTGCAGGGCTTAAGGTGCTAGAGAGTGCGCCTTGTGTGCTTGTGTCTCAGGCGCACCTTTCACAACTATGGATGTGATTGCTTTAGTGAAGATGTAGTTTGTGCTTGAATTTGCATATTATCATGTATTATGGTCAAGAAGTAACTTTTTAACCTTGAAAAAAGCTATCGATGGAATCATTTTTACTCTGCAGGAAACAGAGGTCATGACTGTTTTGTTCCATGGTTGGTAATTAGTGGTGAAAGGTCACTGCCATTTGAGCAATTTTATTATTGTCAAACAGCAAAATAACAACAATTTAAGATAATTATAATCCCATCACTCAAGTAATTAAATTGTAGAAGCACTAATTGTAATTGAGCTAGGACAAAAAAGAATCGAAAGATTTTTAAATACTTACGCTATCTAGTTATTTTCTAGAACATTTGATATTCAAATTATGAGTACTTTGACTTCAGAACCGAGTGTGTCCAATGGACATGGTCTGCCTTCCTCCACTTTTTCTCATACTTTCTAGTAATCTCATTATCATCCTGCTAAAATTTCTTACATCAAATTGAGCACAAGATTTCCAATTTTATAGTGTTTTCCCTTTGGAAAAACATGCTACCATGAGATGGGAAACGTTACCCTATTCCTTCATTATTATAAACTAAGAACCTTGAGATCCATCAAGCAATCAAGTCATCAACCAAAAAACAATTATAGACCAATTGGAAATATGTCCTACATTAATATCATAATTTTTGTTTAATAGTTCATTTTTGAAAGCCAAGCATCAGCAACAAACACATTTATCTTGGAAAAAAACAAAGAAAGCCACAAAGAACTAGGTGCATGTACACCAGCAGATTTCAAATGGATAATTTGACTACCACCTGCTTTTGCAGAACCTAATTCAAGCAACTAAAAGAGAGGAAAGGAGTTGAAAGAAGAAGATGAGGATCAAATGTACTTACATAATTATCATCAGGCCGATTGCACATTACATCCTCCTCAGCAGAAAGGTCGTCCATAAACTGGCTTACGGATACCGGCACATAGCTTTGGGGAATGACATGACCAGCTGCTGCAATTGGAGAACAATCCAATATGGCATTGCCCTGTGGCATAAGCCTAAATGCCAACGAGGTCCTGCAATCACAAAGTTAAATAACTTAAAGGTTAAATGTAATTCCAATAATAGACATACATTCTTATAGACACAAAATGCATGATACGATAAGAACCAACTTAAACAAAAATAATTGTACCTCCCACCATGATTAGTGCTTGATGAGTAATCAGGGGCAGCTCTATACGAAGCAGCAGGACGAAGGCCAGCAGTAGCATGGCTAAATGCCTTGCCAGTAATTAATAAAAGATCCCCTGGAGCTGAACCAGTATCAGCCATGTACCACCGACCATTGGGGTCACAAACCTAAAGGGCAAAAAACTTTTAGACTATTGAAATATTTAGAAATAGAAAAGAGAGGGGGGGGTTGATCAAATTATCAAAATGGTCCTCTAAAACAAAGGAAAGTAATCACCATGCCACCAAAGCCATGGACCAGAAAGAAATTTTAAACTTCATCCAATAAGCTAAAAGGGAAATAACATGGAACTATGAAGCAAGATTTTAATTACAATGCCTTTAGATATCAAAGATGTACTTCAAAAGATAGAAAGATGCCTGTAGACCAGGATTATCTGAAGAAATCAGGGTTAACAGTCCCTTCTCGACTTCACCATTAACTGCTGGCTTCCCTCCACCAATAGCCCCCTTTCCATTTTGCAATGACGCATGGGAATAGCTGGCAAGAAGCACCGACGAGGACACCTCATTTGCAGGCAAGGGGGTATCATCAAGTAAATGATTGAACACACTTCACGAAAGGTAGAATGTCAGTAGATGTTACTGAAACACGAGAACATTACCCAAAAAAAAAAAAAAATCCAAAATCACCATATCCTTACTCGCTTCGCAAACGAAGATGCCTTGCTATTGCACACAGAGCAGCGCGAGTTGCCTTTCCCATACACCTAAATATCTCAGCCATGCATGGAGGAGATGAATCATAATCTTCCAAAGCTCTATCACAACACAAAGGAATAAACATCACCAAACAATAACAACAATACTCAATCTTCTTACACTAATCCAATTTCGCTAGACTACACTTGTTACATAATAGATAATACATGCAAAGTAGAAGGAGAAAAAGCAGTTACCTTCCAGCTCTATACACGTAGACCCCACGACTGCCTCCCTTATTGCCAACGCTAACGCTCTGCACCCGACTCCTAAAAAACAAGCGCGCTGCTTCCAATCCACACCTCATCAAAGCGGTGTCTTCACTGCCAAGTTCAATAACCGCCGCATTATGCCTCATCAATGACCCCGACAGCGCCTCCACCGCCTTCATGTAAGGCCCGGCCGGTACCAGTGCGCCATCATATGGTGTTATGTCAGATAGCTTGACCCTAGGCAAAAGCACCAGGGCTGGCTCACCAGACTGGGCGATGGGCGGCGCTATGACATGAGAAGTGGAGAGTGGGGCCACAGAAAGAGGGGCTTGTGTAGTAGGGGATCTAAGAGCGTTGGAGGCCGGTGCAGATGAGCTCAGCTGTGGCTGCATCATCATCACAACCACCATTAATCATTCTCATGTGTGTTGTTAGGGTTTACATGGTCTAAATTAGGGTTTAAAACAAAACGTTTCTTTTGTAAAAGTTGGTGATGGAAAGTGTTAAATGGTAAACGGTGCGTATCCTGCGCAGATAGTGAGATCTTGAAATTATGGTTTTGCTGTAGTTCTAGCCACTGGAAGACAGACAGTAGAGTTTGCTGGAGATGAAGAACCAAACGGCACAGAGAAAGGTAGACATTCCTCCTAAATTTTCTGAGTAAATTGCAAATATTTACCACGATACTTCAACTAATTATATTTACTTTCAAACTTTTCGTTAATTTTATTTTTATCTTGATAAATTTGGTTGAGAGTATGTATATACAGTAGGCATTTACCTGCGCTTTGCTACCAATAAAAAGGTAGAGAAAACAAGTAATTATTTAAAATGATATAAAAGTTATAAAGGTGAACCAAAAAGAGACGTTCATAAGTGGCATACATATTCGATAGTCATAAGTTTAAATTTACATATTTTGTTCTGTGTTTGGTTTGTATTTATTACATGTAGATTTAAACAAAAGGTTAATGTATACAAGTAACATAAGCAAGAACATTAAATGTAAATACACGAGTTAAGTTTTTTTTATCTTTAAGTGGAGTGTCAATCGCCAATTTGTAAAAAGATAAATAGAAAATGAGTGCTAATGGACAAAGTTTGTAAGAGACGAAAGATTAAGAAAGCAAATATACGATCTAATGCATGCTTTTTTTATGATGTTTTGAGCGCGGAGATCAGAGCCTCTTCAATACTATCAAATGATGGGCCAACTCCATCATCTTTGAGAGATAAGCTAGTGGATGATGAAGGTGGCATTGGATGGGTATCATGGCGTGAAGAAGCAGTGGGGGCGGGAAATTGAGGGATCACTTGATCGGTAGGCAATGTATCAAGGAATGATAAAGATCTTCGAGTTTGTGTGTTGGCTTTTTTCGTTAACGGCGATATTAGGAATATTGAAGGTTGAGGAGTTGATTAAGATGTTGCAACTGAAGAAGTGTGAATTTGTTCAGCGTATTAAAAATTTTGTTTACTTGAAAGGATATTAAAGATACTTGATTGCCTTTGGGGCTAATAGTTATTTGAAAATTTTTTGTCAAGCCATAGATTTGAGTCATAAAAGATAGGATGGAGTTTCTATTTCTACAATTATTGACTAAATTAGCGATAGAGACACTAATAAGTTCAGCAGTCAAGCGGTCGAAAACTAAGAATGCAACATCGCTTATTGAGTTCTCAACTATGATCTCCAGTTTGTACCTATAGACAAAAAGCATTTGAGCATCAAGGGGAAAATAGATTAGCAATAATAGGGGAGAAGGGAGTGTTATGAAAGAATAATTCATATAGTAGCAGAGAATTGAAACCTCCTTGAGTAAACCACATTTGCTATTGCACTAGACAATATCGTTGTAATTTTGGGTGCTGCTTTTACAACTTAGATAGGCTTTATATTAATATCCTATAGATGCATCAAGACTTTTGATATTAGCAATGCAAGTAAATTTTGTGTCCATAAAATTACATAAATATTTTTATTAAAGGAACATACAATAAGCATGGGAAAATATAAAGTTAGGTTAAACCTTATCAGTGTGGATGTCCAATTCCAAAAGTTCAACACTTGTCTTGTGGTTTGCTTGTTTCTCCTCATTTGGATCAACAAATTGTTTTGGCAATGGCAAAATGCTCTCAATTTTTACATAGGGATCTTTGAAACTGCAAGTTCATAATTAAGTTAGCATGAGAGTTATATAAATATAATGAGTTCAAATGTTTTAAATACCTATTGCGAAAAGTGCACACTTCTAGGAATTTTGGATTGATGAAAATCTTTGTTGCTGAAGTATTGTTGGGCCAAACATTGTTTGTAAAAAAAGGTGAGTTTGGCATACTATTATGCAAGTGTGATGTGCAAAGATAATCATAAAATTTTACTAAACATGACTCCAAAGAAATCAAAGAATAACCAAAGAACTAATGAAGGAAATCACACCATTGTATGATTTTACAGACATTACAATGAATGGTACAGTAATTGCCCCATTTGATTCTTCACTAAACACTTCATCTTTTATCAAATTCAGTTGCAAATTCCATCCATAACGTAATGATGAGTTCTTCGAAACTATAACAAAGAAAAATAAAGACCGTTAAATTAAGTCAATAGTGCATAAGTGTAAATGATACTAGCATGCATAGTTATTAAAGGTGTAAAGCGCACTAAGACGCTGAGAGATTCTAGAACCAAAACGTTAGGAGTAGACACATGCCTGCATGACATGAGGCATAAAATAAAAATTAAAAAAATATAAATTTTATTATTAGACTACTAACAAGATGATATAATACTATAACTATTAATACTCAAAACACAAAAGTCATAACAATAAGAAAACACACAAAAAAAAAAAAAGAAAAAGAAAACTTAATAAAAGTTTCAAATCCTAAACACATAAGGATCTTAAGCCTACTAACAATACTAAAGAGCAAGTTCTAACACTTATTAATTTTGAACTATCAAAACAAAGTACAATTAGTCAATCATCATCTAGCTCAATATAGTCTTCTTCTTTATCATCATCATCATCATCAAATTGATCATCTTCAATCTCTTCTTCATCATATTCTTCATCTTTTTCAACATCATCTTTTTCCTTATCTCTAAGTATTAGGAGTGTTGGCTCTCATATGAGAAGATGTTTTTGTCTTTCTTCTGTCTATTTGTTGAGGCTTAACAATTGAAGTGGAAGCGGGTGTGGTGTTTTTGCCTCTAGTAGGATATGTTTGCCCCTCAACTCCACTAGCTCTAGCAATTGCACCCCAAGTTAAATCATTACCATCAAATGTCAATTCATTTTCATCATCAAATTATCCATCCATTCTACCCATCAACTATTCATTACTATCATTAATATTTTTTAAAGAAATGGGGCCAATATGATGCATTATATTGACGCTTTAACGTCAAATTGTATTTCATAAATACCAAATCATTTAAGCATTATTGAGCTAGCCTATTTCTTTTTTTTGCTATAAATCTGTAACATATCATAAATTCATAGTAACTTGCAAATAAAAGATGGCAAATGTGTGGGCTAGGATAAGAATGGGTATAGTCATAATAGGTAAAGTGATAAATAACCACTTTACCTATTTGTGATCTATTTAATATTATATATGAGAATTCATTCCCGCTTAACTTCATTTAATTCATATATATCTATTTACCAATTAAAATTTAAATTATTTGAAACTAAATATTATAATTAAATTAAAAATTTATTATAATTAAACAACAATTAAATTTAGTTTTTAGTAGAAAAGTAAAGTACTAATTTTATTACCAAATGATTAAAATTACTAAAAAAAAATTTTTTTTTTTAGAAATGAAAAAAATAATTGTATTTCATTATAAAAAATAAGTTAGCTTGACAGTGGTCTCGATTGGAGTCCACCACTATCAAAGAATAAGACACTATATATATATATATATATA
>CATIWR010685588.1:0-17448 GCA_949677035.1 Omphalea diandra | reverse complement strand
GTTCACTTTATGGCCTCAAGCAAGCGCCTCGTGCTTAGTTTCATAGGTTAAGTTTGTTTCTCTCCTCTTATGGTTTTCAGGCATCCAAGGCTGATTCCTCTTTGTTTATCTTACATCATAACTCTAATACTTTACTTGTATTAGTTTATATCGATGATATCATTGATATAGGTTCCCATTCTTCTTTGGTTGATAAGTTCATTCACACTCTCCAACCTGAGTTTCCTATGTGAGATATGGGTGCCTTTCACTTCTTTCTTGGCATTGAGGTTTCTCACACCAATGATGGCATATATCTCAATCAGTAAAAATATTTGACTGATCCTCTCGCCAAAATCGGCATGCCAAATTCAAAAGGCTGTTTCATGCCTATGGCTGCCACTCTCATCTTGCATCGAGATTCTGGTCCTTTATGTGCTAATATTGAACTCTATCGCCAAGTTGTTGGAGCTCTTTAGTATGCTACAATGACGAGGCCATCTCTATCAATAAATTCTGTCAATATATGTACCAACCCACCGAGCAACATTGGCAAGCCGTGAAAAGACAGTTGCGTTACATAAAGCATACTTTATCTCATTCTTTGTTCTTTTCACACCATGCTAACTATCAATTTCAATGTTTCTCCAACAGCGATTGGGGTGGTTATCCAGATGATCATCACTCGACCAATGGGTATGTTATTTATTTTGGTCAATCACTTATCTCGTGGAGTGCTAAGACACAGCCCATCTTGCTCACTCCTCCATTGACAGTGAGTATAAAGCATTGGCCGACACCACAGCTAAGTTGTTATGGATTCAGTCTTTACTTTGCAAAATTGGTATTCCTTTGTCTTCTCCAGCTCATTTGAGGTGTGATAATCTTGGTTCAATGTACCTCTCTCATAATCTTTTTTTCATGCTTGGACAAAACACATAGAACTTTGATGGTTATTAAAATGAAAAATAGTATAAAATTGAAAGTTTTGACTGATTATTTCATTGACTAAAAAAAATGCTTAAACAAATGGATTTGCAACAGAAATGAGAAATAATAGCAACTAATTAGCTAGACTTCAGCCATTAATAATAACAGTAAGAAAATCAAAACAACTCCTAAAATCATAGACTTTAAATCTGGACACATTCAGTAATATTTTTGACATGTTCAACAACAATTTAGCAGCTTCTAAAGCACAATCTTCACACTTCTTGCTTTTGATGTTGCAAATTCCCATATTGATCTTCAGTTCTTCAAACTTAATTTTGGGCAATGCTTTAGTGAATTTATTAGCTATTTGATCTTCTGATTTACAGTAAATCAATTTGACTTCACCTTCTTGTTGAATTTCTCCTTTAAGAAAGTAAAACTTGATCTTAAAATGTTTTACCTTGTTGTGAAACACTGGATTAGAGGAAATTGAAATGGCAGCCTGATTATCAACAAATACTTATGCTGATTCTTGTTGCTTCAAACACAAATCTTGAAGTATTTTTCTTAACTAGATGGTTTGATTTGTTGCAACAATAAATTCAGCTTCTGCTATACTTCGAGCAACAATTTTTTGCTTCTTTGAACACCAACTGATCACAACTAAACTAAGGCTGAAACAAAAACCAATTGTGCTCTTCACATCATTATGGGAACCTAGCCAATCATAGTCAGAAAAATTTGCTGGCCAAAACTAATCAATTTTAACATATTTGATGGCATAATCAAAAGTTCCTTTAACATATTTGAGAATTCTCTTAACAGCCTACATGTGTTCTTCACTTGCATAATGCATGAACCTGGAGAGAAGACTTACTACTTGCATTATGTCAATACATGAGATAACCAATCAAGAGCTTCTGTAAAGATTCTCATCCACTTTGATTGATCCATCATCTCTAGAAAACTTCACTTTTGTTTGTATAGGAGTTTCTATAGCCTTACAATTCTCCATATGAAATTTCTTTAAAATTTCCTTGGCATATTTTCTTTAACTGATGAAAATCTGATTCCTTTACTGCCTTACTTCCAGACTTAAAAAATAGGTCAACAATCCTAGGTTTGTCATCTCAAATTGCTTAAACATTTCAAAATTGAACTCTTCAAAAATCTCTTGATTGTTTCCTATGACCAAAAGATCATCAACATAAATAGAAATAATAATAATGCTAATTCCTTCTTCTTACATATAGAGCTAGCTCACTTAAGCTTTTATTAAAGCCTAAGCTAATCAAGTGATCATTTATCCAACTTTACCTTGCTCTTGGAGCCAGTTTAAGGCCATATAAAGCTTTCTTTAGTAGATAAATTGTCTTCTTAAACCTAAATAACAAAACCATCAAGTTGCTCTACAAATATTTCCTCTTTTAATAAGCCATTTAAAAAGGCAGACTTTACATCTAACTGGAATACTTTCTAGCCCTATTGCGCTGCTCTAGTAAGAAGCAATCTAATCAAGTCTGGCCATTAAAGCAAAAGTCTCTAAAAAATCCACACCAAAGGCCTATGCATATCCCGTTATAATAAGTATGGCCTTATACTTGTTCACTGACTCATCAATATTGAATTTTGTTCTAAAAACCCATTTAAATCCAGTAACTTTTCTATCTGAAGGCATTTCTACAAGTTTCCATGTGTGATTCTTCTCAATCATGCTCAGCTCTTCTTTCATTGCTGAAAGCCATTTTTTCTCTTGCATTGCTTCTTGAACTCTAACTAATTCTATTACAACTACATTGCATTTGGCATAGATGTTTGCAAGTGATTTGGTTCCTCTAATAGGTTGGTCATCAACATTATCTTCATTGGGCTGCAAATTGACATGAGTTTTTCCTCTTTCATTTTCTGAATTCCAGTCCCATCCTTCATCCTCCATGAACACTACATTTATGCTTATTAGTATCTTTCCAGATTGAGGCTGAAAATTTTATAGGATTTAGAGAAAGTATTGTGGCCTATAAAAATGTCAAGTTTAGTCTTCTTGTCAAGTTTGTCCCTCTTAATCTATGGCATGTAAGTAAAACACAAACAACCAAATATTTTCATATTTTTCTTATTAGGTTTTAACCCATTCCATGCTTTAAAAGGAGTTTTCCCATTTACAACTTTTGTAGGAAGCCTATTTAACAAGAACACAACTATTTTTGTTGCTTATGTCTAGTACTTCTTAGGCAAACCTTTCTCATGCATCAAACATCTTGCCATCTCAAAATGGTTCTTTTCTTCCTTTTACTGACTCCATTTTGTTGTGAGAATGTATGGGGCTATCAATTGATGCTCAATACTAGCTTCCTCACAAAACTGACTAAATTGATATGAAGTATACTTTTTGCCATTGCCAGACCTCAACATTTGAATGGTACAACCACTTTGGTTTTTAATCCATTGCTTAAATCTCTATAAAATGCCTACAACTTCATATTTAAATATGGGAAAATAAATCCTACATATGCGAATAAAGTCATAAATAAAGATTATATAACATTTACTCCCTTTTAGTGAAGGAGTTTTTTGAGGTCTAGCAAGATCAGTGTGAATAAGTTGTAGCTTTTTATTGCTCTTTGAGCAGATTTTTAGAATGGAAGTCTTGCTTTTTTGCCATATTGACAAGCCTTGTAACCTAGTAATTATGATTCCAAGTGAGGTAAGCCACGGATCAACACCTTTCTTTGCATATTTATGACTATAGTATAATGAAAATGACCTAGTCTTTTGTGCCAAATTTCTGCATTGTTTTTTATGACTGGATAAGTTGCTTGTTTCTCCTCTATTAGATTAAGTGAGAATTTTTACCTCTCATTTTAATTCGAAATATTTCATCATCATTTGTATCCTTGATCAAATATTGCTTCTTTTTAAAGATGACTGAAAATCGTTTCTCAACTAAATGCCCAACACTTAGCAAGTTTTTATCAATGTTAGGTGCATACATAACATCAGAAATTAGTTTTCTACCTGTGTAACTTTCAATGGCTACGGTTGCCTTTCCCTTGACCGTGATGTAATCACCATTGCCAATTCTGACTTTTGATACATGTGATCTGTCCAAATCTTTGAAAAGTTCTAGAACACTAG
Source organism: Omphalea diandra (assembly GCA_949677035.1). Lineage (NCBI taxonomy): Eukaryota > Viridiplantae > Streptophyta > Magnoliopsida > Malpighiales > Euphorbiaceae > Omphalea > Omphalea diandra. The sequence goes on along the minus strand of CATIWR010685588.1, from coordinate 13,401 downwards.
TCATATGAATGGTACATCCATTATCCACTAGCCAACATTCACTTGAGTTGTGACTAGCAAAACAAATTGCTACAAACAGTTGTTCTTCCTCTTATAGGTCAGCAACTTAAGCCTCATTCTTTCATTACAAGTTACTTTTACATATTTTCTCATGATGCCCTAGCTTATTGCACTTTTCACACTTGACATTAGGTCTTCTCCAACACTTAAAAGGAGGAAGACCCTTTTTTCCACAATGCTTGCAAAGAGGAAATTCTTTGTTTTTTACTCTCGTACTATTGCTAGTGATACTGGTTACATGTTGTGAATTAAAATTCTTTTTCTTAAATTTCTTCTCCTTATTTTTTCTTCCTTGGTTGACTACAACTCAGCCTGCAATGCTCCTTCTATAAAACCTTCAGCCCTCATTAATCTTCTTTGTCCTTAAGCCTGCAAAGCGTTCAATAATTCTGCCAAAGTAACTTTTGACAGATCTTTAGTATTTTTCCAAAGAAGAAATAGTAGCTTCAAATCTTTTAGGAACAATTACAAGTATTTTATGAACAATTCTATAGTTAAAAAATTCAAAACTAAGTAACCTTACTTTGTTGATAATATTGAGAAGTTTATCGGCATAATCTTTAATTGTCTCAGATTTCTTCATTTTTTGCATTTCAAATTCTCTAACCAAATTCAGCACTTGCATTCCTTTGATTCTTTCATTTCCATCATATTCGCTTTTGAGGAAATTCTAGGTTTCAAATGTTGATTTCAAATTCATTATTCTAATAAAAATTTCTGATGAGACAACAGCAAACAAAGAAACTCTTGCCTTCGACTTTCTTGCTTTCTTCTCCTTGTGATTTTTAATCTGTGTCATTATCAAATTTGCTGGCAATGGAGGAACTTTATAATCCTCCTCTACAGCTTCCCAAAGGTCATTTGCCACTAGGTGTGCCTCCATTATGATTGCCCATATATGAAAATTTTCACTATTAAACACAGGTTATGCTAAAGCTATGAATGGTGTTTCAAAATCCATGAATGGAATGAAGCAAGGTGTTTAGGTGGTTAGGCTTTTATGGTGGGTTTCACTCAACTCACTCACAAGTCCCTTTAAGAATGAAGCTCTGATACCAATCTGATGGTTATTAAAATAAAAAATAGTATAAAACTGAAAGTTTTGGAAGTAGAAGACTGATTATTTCATTGATTGAAAAAATGCTTAAATAGATCCATTTGCAACAGAAAATGAGAAATAATAGCAACTAATTAGCTAAACTTTAGTCACTAACAATAACGGCTAGAAAATCAAAACAACTCCTAAAATCATAGACTTTAAATATGAACACATGGACTTTAAATCTGAACACATTCACCAATATCTTTGACAGGTTCAACAGCAATCTCAGCAGCTTCTAAGGCACAATCTTCACAAACTTGATTATCACTTTGTTAGAAAGCAAGTCACTAATGGCAACATTGTTGTTTCCTTTATTGCCTTCGGTGATCAAATTGGAGATATTTTTTCCTAGTCGTTGGGTCTTCGCTTGTTTCAGCATATGTGTGCTCATCTTCATCTTTGAGCTTGTCCACCATCAATTTAATAAGGGATGTTAAGGATAATTTTTTATAATTTACATTTTATATTTGTAATCTATTATTATTTTATTAGTTGTATTCTTTAGTTGAGATTCCGCACTATAAAATTTTGTATAGATATCAATACAATAAAATTCATTCCTTCAAAATTACAACTTTTACATAACCGAATTGAACTGACTGAATAATATTGATTCAATTAGTTTTTTTCGATTTTGCCTAGTTTTTGCTCACCGTTATTTCTTATATACAAGCAAATGGGAAAAAGTACAATTATGGTCGGTTTCTAGTTCTTACCGACTCTTGTGGATTCCACTCAAGAATAAATGTCTTCCATTCTTTTATTTTTTCTATGGACACTTTAAACATTAAGCACTACGAACTCCTTGATGATGAAGATAAGGGAAGGGTGGCTTGTAGCTATGATGATAATATTATAGCTTATCCTCTCAAGAAAGGCAAAGAATGATATTTTATGCCCAAACCCAACTCCCAAAAACCTTTGTTCCAATCAGAAGATACTCCATCTCCTCATTGCTACATGGTTAATCCTATCACCAATATTCCTTAATCCAAAACCAAACAAACCTTATCCCTATTACCTTGTCTTCTAGCACTAGACATGAAGTTGATCAGACAATTTAAAAAATCCATAAGCATCAAGTTGGTGAATAAAGTGGAGCGTATTCTCGAGTGTTGATTTTCAATTGCCTCATGCTATGATCGATCCTTCAATTTCCATGAATAGATGCCCCGATTAAAATCAACCAAAGTGCTTTCATTTATTCCATCCAAGATGACCAAGCCCCACCATATTATACCACCCCAAACATGGCCATGCAGATTGTCTAAACCCTATTTCTTAACTTCTGTATATAATGAAGCTCCCAATTCTCAGATAAACAATTCCAATTATGCACTTTTATGCAATCCTCTCTACCGAAATAAAGGAAGCAACATCCTCTACCAACAAAAATAGCGATAAAATAAACTTGAAAAAAAATTAGCAAGACATACCCAGCTTGTTTCATTAATAGACCTAAAACTCGCTTCTACAAAATCAACCATGAGTTGATTGATAATGGTACTAAGGCGGAGATTGGTGTTGTGTTAATGAAAAAGCAAAGTTTGGATAATATGTCCTATCCTAAAATTCTCATTACAGATTAGACAAAGATAGGGGTAAGAAAATAATCGATTGAATAAAAAAAATATATATCAAATAAATTATTCAGTTAGTTTGATTGAGTTTTCCAGTGTAAACTGGTTTAATTTAGTTTTAGGCTCATTTATTTCGTGCCAAATATTTTTTAAGAAAATATTTGTTGTATTTTTCTTTGTTTGGTGCATCTAAATTGGTCAATAAAAAATATTTTGCTCTCAAAGAAGTAAACTAACTCATTTTTCAAAAAAAAAAAAAATTCCTATTTTGAAAGCAAAAGTTATTTCCGAATTTTAACAAATTCATCTAAATAAAATATAAATTATATAAACATGTGTATTTATAATTGTCAAAGAAAAGTGGGACCATAAAATTTTTCATTTTTTCTTGTATTAAACAATAAATAGTATAAATGTACAATATTTATAGTCTAAAAATTTTATTATAATCTTATAAATAAAAAAATAATATTTTTGTAGTGTATTCCAAGTTATTTTCTGTGAAATAAATAGAGCTTTAATTTAATAAGAGTTTATTTCAATTTTCAGTTTGATTTTGTATACAAAAAATTGAATAGACTTAATAAAACAAAATTATTCATAAGTCAAATTAATTCAAACTAATATAAAACGCACATAATTTGACCAAATTGAATTAAATTAAACTGATGTTTCACAAATTCAGTTATGTTTGTAAGTACAAAAAATTCAATTTATTTAGTTTTCAAAAAAATTAATTAATTCAACTTTTAAAATTATAAATTTTGATTAATTTAATTTGATAAAATTTGAACTAAATAAACCAAATCAATTGAATGTTCATCCCTAAACCGAGCTTGCTAGTCAATTTCAATGTAGTTTAATTTTAAAGAGTAGTCTTTTGTTCAATTCAGCTAGTTTATAAATGTAGCAAGCCACAAATCAACTAAAAAAGTATGTTATATGCAATCACATTCAAATTTACTTCAAGGTATTTAATGGAAGGATCAAACTTTAAAATTGAAAATATTATTAACTCCCTTAAACTCATAAATATTTGGTTTAAACTCTATATATTTACAATATCACAGTTAAAACTCAGACACACACATATTAGTCTCTAATGAATATTTCGACCAAACTTGAACGATGTGACATGTTTTTTTAGATTTTTAAAATTAAACTTATGGAAGTTAGGAGTGAGAAAATAGTATGGCATAATTGTAGACAATCTTTTTTGAAACTCTAGGGTATTTAGATCTAGTAGAGTTTACAATGAATTTTCTATCAAGAAGTTAGAAATTTTAAAACCTCAAGAAACTACACAAATTGTTTTATGAATCTCGGATCATGTAACATCGTAGTTCGCACGTTTACCACATGTGCAAATATAATAAATATTTTATATTCAACTAATGAACAATTCTGAATGATATGAATATTTTAAATTTAAATAATAAACATTGTTTTATTTTTCATGAGAAATTTTTATTTGATATTAATGATGCAACGAGCATTTTTACTAGTTTTGATATCTTCAATTTTGTATTCGATTTTGAAAGACACTAATATAGAGGCTAAGTTTGAGTTCTATCAAACTAGATACATTAAAAAGTTTCATTTTTATTATCGAATATCGAAAGGTTCATTATGTGTCCATCAGTTAATTTGTCTATAAAAATATATAACGTTCTTTCATAAAACTTGATATTCATTGCTTAATACTTGAATGTTCATTATCTATAAGCATAATATTTGTCAGCTTTAACTTTTATGTTCATTATTTATATGTAACATTCTATATAAATTAATATGTTCATTAAAAACATATAATCTTCTTTCATTAAGTTTTTTATTCATTGATGATTATTTGAATGTTCATTATTTGCTTAAACAATATTCATCATCTATAGTTTTATGTTTATTAATTATTACTATATTTAATTTAAATTTTTTTATAAAGAAGGAGAGCCTAAAGCTCAAAAAGAACAAATTACAACTTCCTTAACCAAAACCTCCAGCCTATCCTGCAAGAGAATGTCTTTAATCTCATAAGGAGATTCATCAAAAATAAACACTCCATATCCATAGTCCAAGGACAGATTCAGTAAATTATCCGCAAAATGGTTGGCCTCATAAAAAGCATGAACTAATCTCACATTTCAATCTCGTTTAAGAGCCTTTTTACACTGTTTTAGGTAGCCAGCAATCTGAGATGTGAACTCTTGTGTTTGTGTCAACCAATCATGCAAAACCTTTGAATCAATCTCAAAAACCACTTTACACAAATTTAAGGTCCAAGCAAGTTCGATCCCAAATTGAAGAGCCCTAATTTCTGTAACATATAAGAGCAAAGACCTAAGTTTAGTATAAAATCGAAAATCCACTGCTCGGACGCATTTCTAATAACCCCCCCCCTCCACTAGCCTTAGCAGGATTTCCTTTAGACACCCCATCTGTATTAATATTTACCCACGTTTCAGCTGGCGGAGACCAACCAATAAGTGAAAATTAATGCTGCGACACTCCCGTCATATTAACCCAACCTTCCTTTCCTAATCTTGTTCATAATGCTCGACTTGAGTTATAATCACATTCATTTTGAATTCACAGTAATCTTTTGACCAGTAAACACAAACTGATTTCTCCATTTTCAAATCAGCCAACTCCCCACCCTAATAAGCATGCTAGTCTTCCCCTTGAAACAACTTTTACGATTAGTAAATTAGTAGATGTAATCTAATCTCAAATGCCCAAGCTACGAAACATATGCAATGACTGCTTATCAAGAATGGTCTCCCAAACTGACGATGCCAATGGGCAATCTCGCAAAACATGATAAACATCCTCTATACCAACCCCACATACTAGGCAACCTGGATTATTTGTAAAACCTCGCCTCATTTGCTCCATGTTCATCATAATCCAGTTATGCATAACTAACCATAAAAAGACAAATATGCATTGAGGAAGGTACAATTTCCATAGCTTTTGCATAATTAGATCTGCACCACCATGGTGTAACCCCTTTACTCGTTGATAAGCAGACTTCGCTGAAAAACAACTAGTAGATGAATCCGTCCACACTAGATTATCATATTCATGCACATCATCTGTGACGGATATGCTAGCAATCTCCATGAAAACAGTAGGTGGTAAAAGGGACTGTAAGTAGGGCCATTTCCACCCTAAATTTCTATCTTAATAATCTACAACACTATTATTTCGGTGGTTCATAGAAAGGTCCCTGTCAACCATTTGCCATAGAGATAAATGTGAGACGCATTGATCATACTAAAAGGACATTGTTAGCCCATTATTAATCGAAATTTTCATCCATTACCTAATCAGATCCGCCCTAAGAACCAACCCTTTCCATAGGTTTGAAAAAAATTGATGTGGCCCAAATGTATCAATACCTGACCTGCCCGAAGGTATTTTCCTTGAATCAGTTTACACTATAACTTGTCCAGTTCGTTTAAGACTCCCCAAACTAATTTTACCATGAAAGTAGTGTTCATACTACGTGCATCACGTATGCTACTCCCCCTTTCGAAGTAGGCTTACAAGCCGTCTCCCAAAATACAAGGTGGATAGCTTTCTTGTGCCAAATAAATGACCTGATACGCTTGTCAATCTCATCACACAATGCTCCTGGTAAGAGCGCAGTTTGCATGACATAATACAACAACGTATTCAACACCAATCTAGCTAAAGTAACTCTGCTCGTCGAACTCAGCTGATCCACTTTCCAGCCAGCTAATTTACTATCCATATGTGATATTACATTCTCATACATACCTTGAGTCATTCGTCCGTGAATTGAGGCAACACCTAGATATTGGCCTAAATAATTTGTCTCCTTCATTCCGAGCAAATTGCATGTATCCCTTTGAACTGAGTTAGAGAATGTGATGTGAGACTCAGCAAAGTTCATTTTCTATCCTGAGGTCATACAAAACTCACTAGGACAGTTTTTAACCACCCACGATTGGTCTATCAATGCCTCCATAAAAAGTATGGGGTCATCGACAAAAAACAGATGAGAAACTAGAGGACATCTTGCATTAATTCGTATAGGTTTCCAACCACTCGCTTGCATAGTTTTTTTTTTAATCCAATGTGCTAGTCTTTCAATACATAAAACAAAAAAGTATGGTAATAACAGATCGCCTTGCACAACTCCTATAGTAATTATGAATTCTTCTATAATTTCTCCATTAAAAAGAACACTCATTCTTACAACCTTTACACAGTTCATTATCACACTGGTCAAGAGCCACGAAAAACCAGCTATTCCCCAAGAAATTCTCAATTGATTTTGTCATATGTCTTTTGCAAATCTATCTTCCTCACCATCCACCAATCACTAGAAGCTATGGTGTGCATGGTATGGAGAATTTCTTAGAGGATAATTATGTTATCTATTATTTATCGCCATGGAATGAAACTATTTTGAGCTTCCCCAATCAGATTAGACAACACCTCTTTTATCCTAAGATAATTTTATAAGATATGTTGCATAGGCTTCTAGGGTGAAGTTGAGAGATTCATTCATGTGCTACTACGTTCTGAATAAGAACAACTAGATTTTTAGCACATTCAATTGGGATTTCACCTCCTTTCAACACATCAAGAGCAAAATCGATTAGATTGTAGCCCACAATATCCCAAGCACGTTGATAAAGTACAATGTGCATGCCATCAAGCCTGGTGCCTTCATTGAGTCCAACTAAAAAAGAGAAGTCCTCACCTCCTCACATGTAAATTCTCGATTATTTGAAGATAGTTCCAGGAAGGATAATGACTCACGGTATTGAGAGGGACCTGTTCTCTCTTCAGTGTAGAGAATATGAAAGCAAGCACGTGCCATCAAAGCCATGTCCTTGTTAGACAATATCCAAACATTGTTCGAATCATACAAACCGAGAATATGATTTCTATTTCTTCTAATCAAGGTTGTAGCATGAAAATGTTAGAATTTTTATGTGGGCTAATATTAATTATTGGTTTGTTTTAATTTTGTATAAAACGGATTGAATAATATAATTTATTGATTAGTGGGTAAGCTCAATTAAATTGTGATCAAATGGGTTATAGGCTTATGACACTTTTAATGGACCGATATGAAAGACAGTCATATGTAGATCTAATTTAACATGGACATGTGATAGATGGGCCTGTTAAATTCATTATAAATGAGTTATGTCTCCTCTCCTGTCTTCTAACTCTAACTGCTACACTCATTTGTAGCCCTCTTGAGAGAAGGTTAAGAAAAGGAAAACTTAGCTCTCGATTTTCATTATTCTTATCTATTTCTTTGTGTTTAATTTCAATGGTTGAAATTATGGCTCAAAACAATTACGGATCTAATGAGCAAAAAAGAATGAAATTCGTTTCCGCTTAACTATTGATTGGTGTTCTAAATTTACATACTAGATCCTGAATAAATTCTTATATGTGGTATCAAAGCCTATAATTATATATGATTTTGAATCCTAAATATTTTGAACGAATATAATCCAAAAAAATAAATAAATAACGTGCTTTAGTTGTATTGTTAGTGATTTTTTTCTTGAAGAAAAATTCAATGATAAAGTTGGTTATTATAGGATAGCATGGAAAAGCCACTGGTGTGCAGAGAAGTTGATGACCCTATAATCGAATCTCACATGCTTTTGGCTTTTTCATGTTTCCTATAGCCATAGCCGCCAACCTCAATTTTTTTTTTATTTCAATGATTATTAATAAATGTATAAATATTTGGGTGGTTTATATATAGTTAACTACTTGTTTATAACTTAGTGATATTAGTTTTGTAGTAAAATAAATAAATAAAAAATAAATATTTATTTTGTGCATATAAGAGATAATAATCATATATTTAAAATTAATGTATATTATGTTTGGTACTTTTATATAGGTTTGATGTTTATATTTGTGTTTGGTATGTATTTTAATTAGGCTTTTATTAATCTCTAATTAAAAATAATTTTATAGGTTGATATGGGTGTTACCAGCAAAGTGAAACATCCATTGAAATTCATAGAGTTATTTTTAATTTTTGCGAATAGATAATTCCGAATTAATGTATATAATAATATGTCCAAAATGAGTTATTAGATGCATTGATTTTGGGAGTGGGTGTTGGAATGAAGGTATTTGTGTTAAGAGTTGCATTAGTCTAAAGAGTCTGTATGCCCAAAAGGGGATAGATTTCTCGAAAACTGGTATAATTTCGATCGTGTGCTTCATAACAAGAAATTTTATTGCATGTGCATGTTCTGTCCAAAAGAAAATATGTAGTGATGCCAGAATTTTCTAGATTGTGTAAATTATAACTTTAATTTATACATAGCCTAATTCTAGCACATGCTTTTTGTTTGTCTAAAACAGTCTCCTTGAGTCTTAATAATAGTACTGCGACTGTTGAACTCTTGATTAGCACATACTTTAAGAGATGGAAAGATGACATTTAATTTGTTTTGGGAATGAGTGAGATAGATTATGCCCCTTATAAGGATGAGTCTGCTAAACCCACCAATGAAAGCAATATCAAGGAAAAGGAATTGCATACTAAGTCGGAGAAATCTAATTGTCTTAGTCTTATGACCATGAGGAAAACTATTCTTGAATACCTTAGGAGTAGTTTGTCCACTAATGTTACTATCAAAGTTTTTCTTGCTACTGTAGAAAATAAATACTTCATATCTGATAAAACTGAGGCTGAGACCCTTATGAGTCAGTTAACTAATATGAAATACAACCATAGTTGGAGTGTGAAGGATTATATTCTAAATATAGTTCACCTTTAAACCAAACTTAAAGGTCTTAAACTTGAGATTTATGATAAATTCATAGGTCACTAAGCCCTAAACACTTTGCCTCCTGAATTTAGCCAAATCAAGACTGCCTATAACACTCAAAATACTACTTGGACTATTAATGACCTTATAACCAAAACTGATGCTGAGAAAAAGAAAATTAAGAAAGAGAAGGGTGAGGTTTTCGTGCTAATGACATAACCTAAGGCTGATCCTAAAAAGTATAAAAGTAAGTCTAAACCTAATTATTACGCTCCTAAAAAGAATTAGAATTTTAAATGGCATGCTAGAAGTCAGACCCAGAAGGCAGGTGATTTTGGAAGTATCCATAAGAGTAAGGTGAAATGTTTCTTTTGTCATAAAGAATGTCATAAGAGAAAGGATTGTCATAATTTCACAACTTAGCTAAAGAAGAAGAAGGAATTCCTTTAGCTTATGTTTGCTTTAAATCTTTTATGGTTGATGTACCACCAAACTTTTAGTGGCTTGATAGTGGTGCAACTGTTCATGTTGTTATTACCTTATAGGGGTTCATAAGCAAATGAAAGCCAAGTAAAAAGAAGTTTAAGCTTAGAGTTGGAAATAATTTGGACATAGATGTCGAGTAAGTTGGAGTGGTTAGGTTAACATTGGAGTCTAGATTTTGTCTCGTTTTGGAGAACACATTTTATGTTCCATCTTTTATGAGAAACTTGGCTTCTGTTTCTATTTTAGATAAGATTGAATATCATTTTGCTATTAGTAATGGAAGAGATAATATGTTTTTAGACTCTAAATTGATTGGTGAATGTGTTTTGTTCGATAATTTATATAGATTGTGTTTGGATGATGATTGTAATTGTGGACCTTCTTATAAAGCCAATGTTGTGATCAAACGATCCTTAGTTAAAGAAAAATCTTTTTCATTGTGGCACAAACATTTAAGTCATATATCTAGATAAAGAATTAAAAGACTAATGAAAAATGACATTCTTCCCTCTCTTGATTTCGAGAATCTAGATGTTTGTGTGGACTGCATAAGGGGTTAATCGACTAAGGCTAAAAAGAAAGATATTAATAGAAGTTCAAATCTTTTAGAGATTATTCACGCTGACATTAGTGGACTTCATTCACCTACTATTTGTGGCAATAAATATTTTATTACCTTTATCGATGACTTTTTCTATTATGGCTATTTATACTTGATAAAGGAGAAATCCAATGCCCTTGAGATGTTTAAAATTTTCAAAACTGAGGTTGAGAAACAATTAGGAAAAGTCATTAAAATTGTGAGGTCTAATCATAGGGGTGAATATTATGGCAAATATGATGAGACTAGGCAACATATGAGATCGTTTGCCAAATATTTGCAAGAGTGTAGAATAGTTGCCCAATATACCATGTTGGGTAGTCCTGAACCAAATGGTGTTGCTGAAAGGCGCATTCGTATTTTGAAGGATATGATGAGGAGCATGATGAGTAGGTCAACTTACTTGAATTCTTATGGGGTGAGGCTATTAAAACTACTTTTTATATTTTGAATCATGTCCTTAGTAAATCTGTACCTAAAACACCTTTTAAGTTATGGACTGGTAGAAAACCTAGTTTGAACCATTTTCTTGTATGGGGTTGTCCTACTGAGGTTAGAATATATAATCCAAATGAGAAAAAGACTTACCCTAGAACTACTCGTTGTTACTTTATTAGGTACCCAACCCATTCTAAAGGATACAAGTTCTATTATCCTACATATGGCACAAGTAGAGTCCATGACTGTGAAGTTTTTAGAGATGGATGTTATTGATCTAGACATTTCTTGGCCACCTATTCATGATGTACAAAGTGAAACTGTAACAATTCCTTTACCTTCATCTCATGAAAAGATTATAAGGGTTCCTCTTCAAATAAGTGGTGATGGTAAGGGTGCAGTTGATCTTCCTCTTCCTGTATAGAATCCTTCAGAGCCTGTTGTAGTTGAAGCATTACCTATTAGAAGGTCTATTAGGGCGAGAAGGTTAACAATTCTAGATGATTATAAGGTTCATCTTAGTGAAGGTGATTGTCATATAGGTCATATTGTTGATCATGTATCTTATGATGAGACTGTTAATAGTGTTCATTCTTATTTGTAGATTGATGCTACGAAAGAAGAGATGACATCAATGAGTCATAACAAAGCTTGGAAACTGATGAAACTTCCTTCTAATCATAAACCCATAGATTGCAAATGATATTCAAAATTAAGAAGGATTCTAATGAAAAGAGTGAGAAATTTAAAATCAGATTGGTTACTAAGGGGTTTGCACAGTGTGAGGTATTAATTATAATGAGACTTTTTCCCTTATTTTCTCTAAAATTTCCTTTAGAATAATTATGGTATTAGTAGCTCATTTTGATTTAGAGTTGCATTAAATGGATGTCAAGACAACATTCTTGAATGGTGATCTAAGTGAGAAAGTTTACATGGTGCAACTTGAGGATTTTAAGGAAAGTGGTAAAGAACACTTGATTTGTAAGTTGAAGAAATTTATATATGGTCTCAAATAAGCTTATCGTCAATGGTATCTCAAATATGATGAGGTAGTTATTTCACTTGACTTCACAGAGTACAAAATAGATCAATACATTTACCATAAGGTCAATGGGAGTAAATTTATATTTTTTGCTCCCTACGTTAATGATATTTTACTCGCTAGTAATGACATGGAGATGATTTGTAAGACTAAATAGTTACTCTGTAGGACTTTTGATATGAAAGATCTTGGAGATGCATCTTTTGTCTTGGGTATTGAGATTCATCGTGATTGGTCTCATCATTTATTGAGTCTTTCTCACAGGGTCTATATTGATCGTGTGTTCAGTAGATTCAATATGCAATCTTGCAAAAATGGTGATACTCCTGTTGTGAAAGAAGATAAATTTAGTAAGGAGCAATGCCCTAAAAGTGATATAGAAAAACATACCATGAATAATATTCCTTATCTCAATGTTGTTGGCAGCTTGATGTATGCCCAAGTTGTATAAGACCAGATATTGCATACATTGTTAGTGTTCTTGGTCGATATCTTTCTAATCCTCGGTGAAATCATTAGATAGCTACTAAGAAGGTAATGAGATACTTGCAAAAGACGAAGGATTATATGCTAGTTTATAGGCGGGTGGATGATCTTAAAGTAATGGGGTATTCGAACTCTGATTTTACAGACTATCAAGATGATATAAAGTATACTTTGGGTTATATTTTTATGCTTGCTAGTGGTCTTATTTTGTGGAGGAGTGTTAAATAAACACTTACAGCTTCTACTATGCAAGCTGAGTTTGATGCTTATTATGTTGCTAGTACACAAACTATATGGTTGAATATGCAAACTGAGTTTAATGTTTGTTATGTTGCTAGTACACAAACTATATAGTTGAAGAATTTTATTTCTAGATTTCTTATGGTCGATTATATTGTCAGGTCACTTTGAATCTATTGTGATAATAATGTTGTTGTGTTCTTTTCTAAGAACAATAAGAGTTCAAGTGGTTTTAAGAATATGAAGATTAAATATCTTACTGTTAGAGATTTAGTGAAAAAATGAGACATTGAGATTGAGTACATTAGTAATGTTTTGATGTTAGTTGATCCTCTAACCAAAGGACTTAAACCCATAATTTTCAAGAAACATGTTAGTGATATGGGTGTTGTAAATTCTTTTGATGTATTTGGTTAGGGAGAGTTTTGTGCTTGTTATTGAACGTCTAAGTTAAATAATTTCGCTACATTGCTTATTCATATATATTTGTTTATATGAGTTAAGTACTTTTATGGTTATTTGTCATGCATATGTGCACATTCAATATATATATATATATATATATATATATATATATA
>CATIWR010685238.1:0-17695 GCA_949677035.1 Omphalea diandra | reverse complement strand
GATAAAAATCTACAAATTTCATGTTTTGTACCTTGTCAAAATCAGAATATAAGGCCATAAAAATATAAGAAAACAGAAGACTAAGATCATCTCGGTTCATATGTGACCCAGCCCTACGGAAGGAGCCATATATCCTCACACACATAGAATCAAGAAAAATTGTTTCATAGGAGGAGACATAAAGCTACAAATTTTGTATTTTGCACTTTCCCTAATTCCTCTTTTATGGTTATGAAATCGTGGGTGCAAAATTTTGTTCTAATAGCAAAACCAATAGAATCAACTATTGTTTTCTTAGATTATGACTTTTAGCCAAGAGATCTACCTCAACTACTCCATAATTCTCCCAAACCATGCAAGATTAACATATTATGAGAGGTTAATTTCAGTTGAGAAGAAGATAAATTAACCTACCTATTATTCTAGAATCAGAAAACCTTATGATTCTGTCCTAGGTAGCTCACTCTTCTCCCTCTCCTTCTTCTTCTTCTTCTTCTTCTTCTTTCTTTCTTTCTTTCTTTCTTTCTCTCATCTTTCTATTGTATTTCATCCTTCTCCTCTCTTACCAAACCCTAATAGTCTGTATTCTTATTTAAAATAAAATAAAAGATTGGGAACTGGTTTCCTATTGGTTGAAAGTTAAAAGTTTTACTTTTAGTCCCTCTTATTCACTCCTTAAGCATTTTCATCCATCTTCTAATTTCTAGATGCTCCTTATACTTTTAATTAAGCTCTAAAACACCATTATTTATGATACTGTAACATGCACACAACATAAAACAATTTGTCATGCAACTATACAAACATTACAGATATGTTCAAGTGTCCCAAAATGCAACGGTGCAAGTGTCATTGTCGTGCTTTTACAATTCACATGTCTAAATGATTATTTATCCAATGTATACGTTCATGTAGGTTTCATATCATTTATGCAATGAATATATTCACGTGATAATGCGAATGAATGTGGATAGGGATGTTACACTTTCTTCCAGTGCCTCTTTTCTTGACAAAAGGCACACTCATTTTTGCTCAACCCGATCCTTAACTTGGATCTCCCCTTCTTTCTCATACTTTGATTCTACGAATGGCCTCTGATTACCAAAGCTTCTACATCTCTACTGGAATTGACCTTCTTGTCCTTCTTCCTTAGTTCATAACTGAATAAGGCAACATATACTTCTTTAAGAGATACAACAGCCTTTTTATGAAGCAGAGTAGTTTCAAGAAACTTAAACTCCTCAAGAAGTGATCCCAACAACATCAGAGTTAGATCTTCATCTTTAAATGTCTCATCTATATTCACTAGATCAGTAATCAACTGATTAAAATCAGTAACGTGATCATTCATTGTGGTATCTAGTACATAAGTGAAGCGAAATAGTCTCTTCTTCATGTGAAGCTTATTTTGGCTACTTTTCTTCAGAAATTTTTCTTCTAGTGTCTTCCATAAATTACTTCTAGAGGTTTCTTTCAAGAATGCATACCTCTGCTCTCTAGAAAGGCATGATCGAATTGTACCACATGTCAATCGATTGATCATCTTCCAATCTTTCTCCTCAACATCATCTGGTTTCTCATCTTCAATGGCAATATCTAGACCTTGCTGAAAAAAAGCATATAGAACTTTACTTTGCCACATACCGAAATGGTTTGTGCCATCAAAGATTTTCACTACCAATTTTGAATTTGCCACGACAGTTCTTGCCTAGATGGGCTGTGATGAAACTATCGACATGGTAGGTGTGGATATTTTTGAAGAGCTCTCCATTTTGATTACAAAATTCTTTAATAGCCTTCAAAGTGAAACACAACTAGCCTAAGGAAATCTTTTTTGATGTGGAAGATCATATTAAACTGCAATCATAGAGCATACTAAAAGTAAATTATGGCTTTGATACCAATTATTGTGGAATAAGGATAATATTTCACCTACCAAAGTTCACCTAATAAATTTATAGGTGAATAAAGAGTGAAATATTGTATTGAAAACCACACTACAGGTTGATTCCTAGGAAAAATTGGAGGGGTCACAAACAATCTCACTTAAAGCCCAACCTCCTTAGACAGAATCACCCTAATAGTAATTTAACAGCACAATATATCACTACAACTATACCCTATAAAATAGCTATTGAAAATAAAGACAAAAATAAGAACACGAGAATTTAACGAGGTTCGACCAATTATATCTACGTCCTTGGACACTAACAAAATTATATTTCACTAAGAAAAGGACTACAAAGTGAAATATTACAAAAAAGGGAGAAATATTGAAAATTGCCTAAGATATGAGTAGACAATTTTGGGATGATCAAACTGAAAGAATTAAGGCTCTATTTTTTTTAAAAAAAAATTTTCATTCCCTTTGTTATTTCCCTAATGTGGGATATCAAAATGAGCCAACATAGTCAACACTCAACACTCTCTAGGTTATAATACTACCCCCCGTTGATACTCATCACCCTTCAGATTGATCACTTAAACATATCCAATGGTGAGCGGTTGACACGGATCGAGGTACTCCTACCAAAGCAATATTCACTTTCTTAAGCATCACTCCCTAATGGAGGGCCCCACTAATAAATGGTGTTTATAAGAATGCCTCTTAGCATCCATAACCTTGTGTTGCCACTCGCCCATCGACCCCCTCTAATGCAAATAAAACCATAAGGAAAAAATATCATTGTGAGCATATTACCAAATTAATGAACACTGTAAACTAAAAATCTAAATTTGTTTTGCAGGATAAACATACTTGAGCCATTGCTAGTCCATTCAGGCAATTACACCTAAGCTCTAGTGATGATTCATCATGATGCACAAAGCTCCATCATGCAAAGTAAGGATAGCATATCTAGTAAGGGGTTGCCACCCTCCAACAAACCCAACTCTATGGCCCAAGCATATTGAAGATGCATCATTAGTAAATAAAATGATAATAAATAGACAATAAAGGAAATATGGGTAAAATAATGCTTACCTCAAGAACCTGCCAATCGTTGTTCATGTATTACAGCTCCTAGCAACACCGATCTAAGTAGCGGTATAGATGAGCAATCACATTTGAGCCTTAATCAAAGTGGCAAGACCAATTTAAGGTCCTCGAAAGCTAGTAGGATGTAGATCTCTACAGTGTCTCTAAGGTTGGACAACAATGTCACCATAAAAGCTATGTAGCAGAAAATAACTAGTTTCATGGTTCATCTTGCATTAGTCATAGAAGTTGTACTCTTCTTCAAACTGGAGTAGTGTGTTCCCCTTTTGTGCCGGGAATGCATCTTAGCAGCTAGCGTACATTATCTGTCTATAGGACTAGGTGGTAAACTTCTGTATCAATTGATAGTTAGATCCTCGAGCACTGAATCTTCATCATGTACGTAAAATCCCCTAGCATAAAGGTCAACTTGTTAGTTTGGGATAGGTGAAAGGTATATGTGGTGTCCATCTACCTCTAAATGAGTACCTAGAGATGTGTTTCTAAGAAAGCTTGGTCTGTAAGTGTCCTCAATAATGGGAGGAGCCTCGTGTCCTCGATATGCATAATCACCTATTGGGGCAATCACCTAAACCAGGTGCCAGCGAGTGTAACAGCTCCACTCCTTTGTCAAAAGGGATATTGCCCTAAAGAAGGGGAAAAAAAAAAAAAAAGAAGAGTCAGAATCACATATCATGAATAAAAAAAGAGATGACGATTGTGATTAATAATATAAGAAAATTAAAGGCAAACATCAAAAGACATATGTAACTCATGCCAGAAAGTTAAAAATCAAATTTATATCGATGTAACATCTCAGGTATATGTAGAATGCATAAAACTAATTAACAGACTAACCTCTTACGTTTTGCATGCAAGGGCATGTGAAATACCAATTAAGTCCTAAAATATCAAAAAATTAAAATTGTGCATGGAGTTTGAGATAAACATGCAAAAATAGTTTGAGCCAAAAGTAAAAAATTAAAGATTGTAAGCCTTAGGTATGCATATTGTACATAAGTTCACTCAGGAAGCTAATTTCTCGTGCTTCCCTCATAAGTGCATACAAGATGTGCATTCAACTAAAAAAAATGCACAAAAATGCAGTTATATGTAAAACTCTAAAGAGATATCACTAGAAAAACCCTAAGGTAGGTGCAAAATCAAATTAAGTAACTTTAACTTAACTCTTGTTTTCTACGAATGTAAGAAAAACAAGAGCATGACTCAAATAATTGCAAACACGCACAATAAAAACTCTAAATTCATAAGTATCACAGACATTAATTTGTAAAAAGGAATGGAAATTATGAAAAATAAGTTGATTTGTAAAATTTCATAAAAAAATTACAATCTTTGTGAAATCAATTCGTAAATAATCCCAAAATTTGTAAAATTTACAAAGCATAAATAAATTTGCCAAGTCCTACAGGTACACATTCTAACCTTCTAATTATTTCACAAACTAATTTGGGTAATTTTTATGTATAAAAATTAAAAGTAGTACAATCACATTAATCGAGGCAACAATTAGATGGATAAACATAAAGTAGTCCCAAAATTCTCATAGTTGAGTGTTGTATGTGATAATCTAATTTTCTTAAGTTAACATTCACATACAAATTAACATTTGAAATTGTCAAAAGAGAGGAGAAGAATAAATAAAAGAGGCAAAGATAAATGACCTACCACGTCAGAAGCAGTGTTGACCATATAAGAATAAAGGTCGTACATAACATGCGCCTTGCATAATGTTAAAAAAAGGACCTTAATTTAAACACCAAAACATCTAATAAAATATTAGAACTACCCCTAAAATATAGAATTATTTGTAAATATTAGCCAAAAGGGTCACCAACATCCTTCACAACTTTTAAATACCTATCAAAGCACAAAGTCTTTCTCATTACATGTTGAAGGGCCACTAAATTGCCATTTCATGCTAGAATGATTATCTATGCATAAGATCTTTCCCATTAAGTGCCAAAATAGCTATAAATCATTATTCCCTTCAATGAATTCTAGAGTGTTGAACCAATTTCTCATGCCTAAATGATTGCCAGACTATGGAATGTTTTTTAGTACATGCTAAAAAGCTATTGAATTTACTTCTTGCCATAATGGCCACTAAAGCCCCAATCATAATCTAGGTATTTGGTCAAGGACTATAAGAGGCTAATATTTGATATTGTACTTGCTAGAAAGCTATCAAAGAAGCTTAATATTTGCTAAAAAACTGTTAAGATATCTAGTACCTGCTTAAAAGCTGTTGAAAGTGAATAATTGACACTGATACTTGCTAAAAAGTTGTTAGAGAAACTTAGTACTATTATAAAGTTACTAAGACATTAAAGAACTTTAGTATCTACTCAAAGAGTTGCTAAAGATTTATATCCTTTAGTATCCTTTATGGTGTTTACATTTACAATAATGCTTTATTGTGTCTTATTTAATGGTTATTTCTTAAAGTCATTCTTCAAGCCCCATAAAGTATGAGACAAATCATGAACATTAGATTTTAGACCTTGGGATGCAAGTCTGATGATGAAAAATAGTTAGAATTATCCTTAAAGAATTGAGGGAGACATTACAAAATGAAGGAAAGCTTGGAAGAAACCTTTATTCAAACCCAACCTTCAAACTAAGCTAAACCATAACCATAAAAAGGTTGCCTTTAGTAAGTTTTACTGCCAAGTTACTGGGCTATACAAAGTCCTAAGCCCTAACAAAAAGATGATTCTATAACAATTGACCTTTGATTCCTTCTTGGCTATATAACCAATCTGTAGTTTGTACATCTAACTAATTGGCTACATAGATACTTGAAAACCCTAATCTTTAGAATTTTCTTTAATCCTATCTATTAGAGGTTAAGGGTTGAGTGCAACCTAAGCCATTTGGCTCAGATGCACCCCTATCTCCTCTATAAATACCCTGTATTGATAGAAGGGGAGGAGGGCTTGAAGAACCTAACCAAATGTTGCCAAAATTATTTCTCAATCACCAAACAACATTCCCAAACATAGAAAATCAAACATCCTACCCCCAAACCAAAGATTTAATGTAGAAACTAAGGACTTGTTACTTGATTTTTGCATTTTTTTCTTATATTTGGAGGATAATTTCATAAAAGTGCTTTGAGGGTAAGACATATCAAAAAGAACATCTAGGGACCTAAACCCTTTTTCCCCCTTCTTTTCTTTTTTTTTTTCTCTTTATTTTTTATAGGTTTATTATCTCAATAATTTGTACAAACTTCGTTATAGTTTATAGAAATCACTGCATAGGTTGTATAAATGACTAGTAGGTTTGTACAACCCACTTTGACTATGGAATCATAAGTTTTTTTCTCCATCCATTTTTTTTATGTTTTAGGGTTTTTAAGGGTTTATTGTGAGTTTTAATAATAGAATAGGGGTAGGATTTCATACATATGACCTTTATTCTTTAAATGTAAGGAACATGGATCAAGAAATGATGGGCAATCCCTTACCATTTTAAGAATGCTTATTAAGCTCTTTTTCTTCATTGTACTTTCTTCTTTCTTTCTTTATATGATTGTGTTTATAGGTATGTGATTGGGAAAGGGAATTTCATTCTTAAAGACATCATGATCTTATTGAGTTATTTGTGTTGATTTGTTATTTTTATGAATTCTTGTCCTTATTATCATAAAAAAGGAGTGGCTAGCTTAATAGCTTATTCATTTTCACTTCTTCCATTGTGAAGGGCCATTGAATATGGTAGAGGAGAGAGCTCATGGCTCTATAACCCTTATTTTTGCTTGTTTTTATGTTTAGTGATTCATATATCTTCTTAGCCTTATAAGACTTTTTTTTCATCATTTTTAGTATCTTATCCTTATCAGTGGCTAAAGGTATTCTTAAGGACATTCTAGCTCTTTTGAATTAATTTTAGATAAGGATCCAATGATCCTAGGAGTCTAAGTTGATGACTTCAACCTTGCCCAAGGCCTTCCCATTGCCCTCTAAGTCCATTTTTATAACACCTTTACTTTAAATATTCATGCTACACTTTTGTTTATGTTTTATTTATTATCATCAACTATATATCTCTATACTTAATTTGTATAATGGTTGGATGAACCCTAGACATAGATGCATGCTAAGTCTTTTGACTTGGATATAGATATAGGATAAAATAGTTATTGTGATTGATGGCATCATGAACCCTAAGTTGGCTTAATGCTCTATTTTGATTTTGTTAAGATACTAACATGTTTCTCTTCTTTTTATAAGTTAAGATGCATTTCAATTTTAATTTGTATATTCATTGATGATTATGCATGCTCAACCCATTTGAAATCATAGTTGTATCCTTTCTCCATGGTGAATGTTTGTAATGATATGATGCCATGATTAATTTGATGCACTAAATGAATGTTTTAAGACCACTAACTAGACTAAGTAATAACAAGGCTAAAATTATAATTATGAATCAAAGATATCCCAAGGATGGATCCCTAAATCTAGGCGATTTGGGGTGTCGAACGTCTTTTCCATGTCATACACAATTCCTAAACCCGCATGATAAGGTAAAGATGGATTATATAGGCTCAAAATTTATCCTTATCCAAAATTATGTCCTAACCAAAGTTAAGTGACAAAAGTCCATATTGATTAGGGATGATACCAAAGTATTGTCTTGGCTTGATCCCTTGTTGACTATAAAACCATTAATAACATGTTTTTACCCTTTGAAAGGCCTTTATAAGGATCTCTCGATGAATTTAAATACATTCCATACTTTGGGGTTGTACAAAGGTATGACCCCTCATCCTCTTGATCTACAATGATTGATAAAAAGTAGGAGTCACAAGCAAGATTCTACCTATTCAAGTACATCCCAAAAAAATGGGGTGCTTATAGGTAATATAAAATTTTATTAATCTTATTGGATACACTAGGATTAACAAAATTAACATGGAATATAAAGAGGGGTTTATAATAGAGTATACTAAATAAACTGCCTAAGTACCTTTATAAAAATTTGATCTTTTACTTTCAACCAATTACCCTAATCTTCCTTTAACTTGAACATTTAATTTTTTTTTTTTTACCTTCTTTGGATAGATGAAAATGGAAAAACTTTGTATTTTTTATTGCATTTAGCCAATTAGTCCTTGGTTGCTGGAGCCAATGCAATTTCTCCATTTTCCAAAGACTTCAAGCTTGTCCAATTGCTTCCTTTCTTCTATTCTAACTTTTTTTTGTAAATAACCTCTATTTAGTTACTCGATGTTCACCTTTAGTATTTCAATTTAATTTCCACCATTACCAAAGTTCTTCCTATTTTATATCTTCATCTCATGTCGTACCCTTTTTAATTTTCATTTGTTTTAAACATGCGAGAGCTAACATGTGGTCTATCTTAAGCCTTTTGAATCACTCTTTCGTACTAAGGATCTTTCAACCATTTCATCTTAAATATAAAAGCTTTTTAACCTATTTTGAAAGTGAAGATAAATCCAAAATGAGTGGATAGTGAGTGGATCCTAGGAGAGAGTTAGTAAAAATTTGAGCTTTAAGGAACATTTCTCTCCATTCAATAATAATTAATCTTTTATCTAATATTCCCAGATTCTATTACCCTAGATTATGAATTGTATCAATTAAGAAGGTATCTTCCTTTTACATTTCTAAATCCATAAAACCACAATTATCCTAAAATTATAGAAAGTCCATAAATTGATTCATTTGAAAATACTTACCTCTTAGCTTGTTAAGGTTGCTACTTATGGTGTTAAAATCCCTAATACTAATCCATTCCTCTTTATAGTTTATCATCAAGTTATCTATCTCATCCCATAAGATTCCTCTTTTAGTGGTTAATGTGTCTCTAGAAATATAAATGGCTCATTATCTCATCTCTTATCCTTTTATTTTACTATATGAAATAGTACTCACATTTGTAATGAACATCAATAAAACATTCATCATTCCACTATAGGCATAGTCCTCCTGCTTTCACTTCCAATTCAACATATTCAGCAAATCCACCTAACCATCTTTTATTATGGTCTAAATTTTTGCTATTTTGCTTAGTTTTCTTGAGAAAAAAAAAAGCTAAGCTCAATCAATGATTAAAGTAAAGCTCTAGAAGTTTTTTCACTATCAAGATTTTCCTAAGACCCTAATAGTTCCAAATGATAACACTTTGGGATAACCTAGTATAAGGAAAACTTAGTAGCTACGTGACTGCCACAACTACCTTAACATCATTTGGATCTTCTGTGAACTCTTTATACTCATTATTATCTAAAGATCATTCTTTACCTTACTGACTAGATATATTTGAAGAAGATGATGCCTCTTTAGAGTTTCATCTAGCCCTAGATTTTCACTTTTTTAAAAAAAATTTTTTGTCAAAACTTGTGTTCCATTAGTCCCCTTATTGCCTCCTCTCCAAAAAAGAATTTGAGAGATGTTAGAGATGAGGAGGAGAGAAAATCAAAAGCTGAAAGAAGAAGATTATCTAAGGGTTGAGTGAGATACACTACTGGTTTAGACTTTGTAACTAATAAAAGAGATAAAATAATCTAAATATCTTATTCTTTTAAGAGGGATTGGGCTTAATGGTGCTGATCCACTAAGATGGGAACCTTAATCCAGGTTATCAAGTTAAAATCAAGGTTAAAATAGTTTAGTTCAATTTTAGGCCAAAGTCAAAAGCTTGGCTAGTAAAGCGTTAGCATGTCTTAATGTTAGGAAGAATTAGGACCAAATGGCTAATTTGGTAAATAGGAGGGTCAAATTTTGGCTTTGGAAATACTTGGTCTAATTTTGGTTCACGTGGAATAATGGACACAATAAAAGAAGTTAGTAAAATTACTATAGTAGAGCAGTTAGGATTTGACTTGCTCTAGTTCAAGATTTCATTATTCTCTATCACCTTTTCTGACACCATACTTTTCTCCATTCTTGAAGGCTGAGTTTTTTATTCCTTAACTTCATGACCTTTATCTTCCATCGTTCCTTTTTCCTTGATGTTTAGGGTGACATCAACCCATCCACAAGCTCAAGTTTCATTATTATAGCTTTTGATGCCTATTTTGGATGGATTACCTATTTAGCTTACCTTAGAGTAAAGATTATTATCTAGATTCCATATTAATCTATTGTCATCTCCACTGAATCAAATTTCTTATCTTGGGAGAACCTACAATATTGTTGAAAATGCCCTCATCCTACCACGAAAGAATTCCTAGCATTCTCACAAACTTAAATTGGACCCATCTCTTATTATGGTTAAGTCCTTTGATATAGAAGCAAAGAATAAAAGGATTTAAAACATTGAACAAGACTTCAATTCTCAAAAATGTTGTTGAAATATCAACTTTAGTGGTTTCCTCATCCACCTTTAATAGCCCTTACGTTGGATCATAAATCCAATGTTGTGCTTATAAGTGAATAATTGTGTATTATGGATTGTTGAATGATGTTAAGACTAATTAAAAATGATCTAATAAGGTTTGGATAATTTAGGCTTTAATATATCTAATAAGGTGTAGGCCCTTAATGTGTAGAAACCTAGGGTAATTTCTATTTTGTGATGGATAAAATAGAAATTTCAAAAGATAACAAAAAAGTTATCTCTACATATAGTGGTAACGATCTCTAGGTCATATGTACATTTTGTTTTATTTTTTTGGCATCTCATCACCTAAAAGAAAACTAAGAGAAAATTTGAAGGGGTCTCTTAGGAGTATGTATTGATCTAGAAGGTCAACGGTATGGCTCTAAATAACTATTGGTCATTATGGATGCAAGTATACTTTCGTTTATCCTTCTCTAAATTTTTGATAATTTAACACGAGTTTTAGAGTTTATGTGATGGTTTTCACAAAAGAAATTAGTCTCTCATGTTGGATTATTAAGAAATTATTTCTTTTATTTATTTGATAAATTGAAATTTTAGAAATTTATTATTGAATTTATATATTATTTTTAGAAGATCTTCTTGGTTAATTAAACTTTTTTTTTTAATTCGATTTTTGATGAATTCAAGATTTGGGTATTTATATGGGTTTGATTTTAACTTCATTAATTTTGGCTTTATTCATATATGTATATATATTGTTCATTGATGGATTTTATGAATTTAAGGCTTTGATTGAATTTACATATATGTATATATACATACTACAAACATGAGAACATATCATGAGTTCGTATGACTAGGTATTAATAAAATATTCTAGCACAATTTATGGATCCTCTTTTATTTATTTTTATAGTGCAATTTTAAATTCTAATATTAGTTTTTATACATATTTTTTGAGGTGAATTAATTAAAACAACATGTCAACAAAGTGATCTCTCTTGCAAAAAATAATTTATCTTGAAATATAAATGGTTATGTGCTTGTAATTTATGTAAATATTAATTGGCCTAAAGGAAGGTTATATTTGACAGAATTGCATATACACTTATAGTAATAAACGCGTGACGATTATTTGTTTTTTATGTAAATAATAAATTAGCCCAAAGGATAATTTGTTATTTAACATATTTTTATTGTCAATGTTTGATTATTACACCAAGATATCACTTACAAGTTAATATTTTATACAAAAATAGAATATTAATAGAGCGCTCAATATCTTAAGATGAGATTTACCTTTATATGAAATTTATTATTGTGATATTTGGTTTCATGACTTATGTGAGCTTGTTTTGCTTATTTGTTCTTCTCTGCTTAGCTATTACTCCAACTAATATTAATACCAACATCAACTCAATTCCTATGCTGAATGGCTCCAAATTTAAGTCATGGCAAGAAAACCTCTTGATAGTTCTCAAAGTCATAGATCTTGACCTTGCATTAAGGATTGGTTCTCCTCTACCTTTTCCAAGTAAGAGTACCTTTAATGAGAAGAAGGATAAACAAATGTGGGAGAAATCAAATTAAATGTGATTATGAAGAAAACCATTCTTAAAGCATTTAAAAGCATAATGTCTGAAAAGATTATTAAGGCTAAGGAGTTCTTTATAGATATTGAAAAGAGATTTATTAAGAACGAAAAGGCTAAGATATGTATGCTCTTAACAATACTCATTTCAATAAGGTATAAGGGCAAAGACAATATCAGGGAGTATATTCTAGAGACATCGCATACTGCTTTTAAGCTAAAAGCATTTAAGCTTGATCTCTTTAAGGACTTGCTAGTGCATTTTGTTTTTTATATCTCTTTCGACATAATTTAACTAGTTTAAGATGAGCTATAACTGTCAAAAAGATATTTGGTCTCTAAATGAGCTCATATCACACTGTGTTGATGAAGAGGAAAGATTGTAGCAAGATAAGATAGAAAGTTCTCACTTAGCCTTAACCTTGAGGGATAAGGATAAGGAAAAGAAAATGAAGAAGAATAAGGAAGCTACACAGACGATACCTCAAGAGAAACAACAAAATAAATCAAGTGAAGTAAAAGGTAATAGTTATTTCTTTCATGGAGTTGAAGGGCATAGGAAGAAGCAATGCACCAATTATCATGCATGACATGTTAAGAAAGGTAAGATTTTTTAAAATGGTTTGTTATGAGGTTAATTTAACTTTGGTACCTAGACAAACTTGATGGATAAATTTTGGTGCAACAATTCACATCAATGCATTTATGCAAGGTTGCCTGAGTTGCTGAAAGCCAAATGATGATTTAATATACATCTATATGGGCAATGGGAAGATAGTTAAAGTATAGACAATTGGAAAATTTAGATTATTGCTAAAGACTATAAATTATTTGGATCTTGATAAGACATTATTGCATTGTCTTTTAGATAAAATTTAATTTATATTTTTACTTTAGATACATCTGGTTAATCTTCTCTATTTGAAAATGGAAAAATTTAGGTTGTTTCATGATGATTCAACATTATTTGGTTTTAGTTCTTTTTCAAGCTACAATAATCTTTATTTAATATTACTTCTTCTAATGAATCAATACAATTAAGTACAATGATGTGAAGAGACAATTAACCAATGAGAATTTTGTTTCATTATTGCACAAAAGATTAGGTCATATCTCTAGACAAAGAATCGAAACTTATGTAAGATGGAATTCTTAATCCCTTGGTTTTACATATTTTGATATTTGTGTTAACTATATAAAGGGAAAAAACCCAATAAAAGGAGATTTGAAACCAATAGGACTTTGGACGTGGTAGAACTTATACATACGAATATTTATAAGCCATTCCCTATGAATGCTTAGAAAGATCAATAATATTTTATAACGTTCATGGATGATTTTTCAAGATATGGCTATATTTTATCTCATTCATGAAAAGTCACAACCATTTATTGTGTTCAAAAGTTATAAAAGCTGAAGTTGAAAACCAACTCGACAAAAGGATAAAAAAGCATTAGGTCTAATTGCAGAGGTGAATACTATGGCAGAAATGATAACTTAAGTGAACAATGTCTGCAACTATTTACTAAATTCCTAAAGAAATGTGGTATAGTCTCATAGTACATCATATCGTGTTCACCTATTATGAATAGTATTGGTGAAAGACGAAACAATATGCTTAAGAACATGGTGAGGAGTACGATTTCTAATTCTACATTCTAGAACCACTTTACGAAGAAACACTCAAGACTGTAGCTTTTATCCTTAACAAGGTTCTAACTAAAGTAACTGCTAGAATTGCTTATAAGCTTTAGACAGGTAAGAAGCCCAGTTTAAAGTACTTGCACATTTGAGGATGTCCGATTAAGGCAAGGCCTTATATGCCTAATGAAAAAAACTAGACTTAAGGATAATGAGTTGCTATTTTATTAGATACTTGAAAGATCCATGAAGTATAAGTTTTACGATCCCACAACTAAGTCAATTTTTGAGTCAATGAATGTCTAGTTCTTTGAGGATGTCGAATTTGCAAGGGGAGATATGGTTAGGGACTTTATTTTTGAAGAGGAATATGTTGATATTCCCATAGGTGTTATTGGTATTACACAATAAATCAAGACAATGTCGAAGAACCTTCTATTTAAGTTATTGTTCTAGAAGAATAAACTATATCTCCTCAAGAACTTATGACATTAAAGAGATCCATAAGAGAAAAAAAAGTGTAATGCTAGAAGACTACATTTTATTTCTTCAAGAATATGAGGTTAACATTAGAGTGATAAAAGATGATCCAATCAATTTATGCCAAGCCATAAAAAGTTTTTAACTCTCAAAAGTGGATCGATTCTATGAATGAGGAGATTAAGTCCATGAAGGATAATGATGCATGGGATTTTATCCTATTTGCTAGAAGGTGCGAAACTCATTGGCTGCAAATGGATATTTAAAACTAAGAGGAATTCGAAAGGCAATTTAGAGAGACACAAAACTCATCTTGTTGTAAAGGGCTTTACACAAAAAGAAGGCATCAATTATAAAAAGATTTTTTCTCCAATTTCTTTGAAAGATTCTTCTAGGATTATAATGGCATTAGTGGCATATGTCAATCTTAAGTTGCATTAGATGCAGGTAAAGACAACAATTCTAAATGACAACGGTGATGAAACAATTTATATAGTACAGTTAGAAAAATTTGTGCCAGGAGATCCAAAGAATATGGTTTGCAAACTCAAAAAATCCATTTATAGGCTCAAGCAAGCATTTCAACAATGGTATTTCAAGTTTCATCAAGTAAGCATCTTGTTCAATTTATAAACTAATTGCGTATACCATAAGTTTTGTGGGAGTAAGTATATTTGTTTGGTTTATTTGTTAAATGGCATTTTACTTGCTATTAACTATATAGGCTTATTGCATAAAGCAAAATGCTTTCTAGCTAAGAATTTTGAGATGAAAGATCTTAGTGACGCCTTTTTATGTTAGGCATTTAGATATACCAAAATCGCTCTCTGAGTACTCTTAGATTATCATAAAAGGGATACATCAAAAAGGTTATTAAAAGATATGGTATGCAAGATTGCAAATTAGATGTATCCGTTAAGCACATTGGCACAAACTCCATAATTATGGATCCACTTACTATGGGATTGTCACCCAAGGTGTTTCATGAGCATATTGTTTGTATGGGTGTCACATTATTTAAGGATATTCAGTTTGAGTGGAAGTTTTGTAATTTTGGATGCTTTTGATATTGATATTTATAGTTATCTCAGTTTATAAATATTTTTAAGGTTATTTTCTATAGAAAATAAAGTTATTGGCTTATTTTTACTCTAATTTTGGTATGGTTTGATCTCACTAAAGTTTAAGGTGGACTAGTTGAAAATAGGCATGTTTAGATCACATTGCATGAAATTTCCATGCTACACATTCACATCATGATCCATCTCATTCAATTGTATTGATAAATGTGATTATTGAAAGGTCCAGTTACTATAAATGTATTGAAGGCCGCTTTGATCCTATATTGATGTGATTGATAGACCTGATTGGCTATAGATACATTTTGGTAATGACAACAAAGTTGAGCTAATATGGTCATTTTTGTAATACATAATTCTAAGATTACACATATAGTCCAGGTGCAAGATTATTGGATCATAAATCCAACATTGGACTTATATGTGAATAATTATGTATTATGGACTGTCAAATGATGTTAAGGCCAATTAAAAGTGATATAATAAAGTTTAGATAATTTGGGCTTTAATGTATCTAATAGAGGGTGAGCCTTTAATGTGTAGAAACCTAGGGTAATTTCTATTTTATGATGGGTAAAATAGGAGTTTCAAAAGATAATAAGAAAGTTATCTCTACATATAGTGGTGATGGTCTCTAGGTCATATGTATATTTTTGTTTTATCCTTTTGGCATGCCATCCTCTAAAAGAAAACTAAGAAAATTTAAAGAAGGGATTATCTATTGATTTAGAAGGCCAATTGCACAGCTCTAAATAGTTATTGATGATTATGGAAGCAAGTACATTTACATTTAGCCTTCTTTTAATTTTTTTAATAATTTAGTATGAGATTTAGGGTTTATGTGATGGTTTTCACAAAAGGAATTCTTCTACCAAAATCTACTTGCATAATTCAAGTTCATATATGATCATGACAAACCATGAACTTGAACCCATATATTTGTCTTAGTGAAATCCATTTCACTAAGAAAGAAATCTGACAACCATTCTTTTATAACTATATGGGCACTAGGTATAGACCAAGGACCTACTTGAATTCTCCAATTTTGATCATCTTGAGAATTGATTTTAAAAAAAAAAAGGCCCTATTGAATCCTTTTAAGTTTTAACTTCTCAAACTTACTTAATAAAAGGAATGAAAGAGATTGAAAGATAATAGATGATAGAGGGGTAATACGATTAATAAATAATTATTGAGTAATAGTTATGGCCACCATGAAGGAAAAAGGAAAACAAGGTAGACACAAAGTCAGGGCAAAGGTCTCACGAGAAGACATTTTTGCCATATGGGTAGTTGCGAATTCATAATCTGGATAGTTTTATATTGAGGGTTTTTGTCATAGTGATATGTGTATTATAAAAGAGGTGGTGAAAGTTTATTAAAATTTTAAAACTATTATATTTTGTTTTATTTAATTTTATTGGAAAAATTTTATATGTCATTTAAGGATAATAGGTGATAGAGAAAGAAGATGAGAATAGAAGAAAATGATATAAGAATAGTTCAATGAGAGACAAAAGATCAATGAGTTTTTTCTTTGAATTTCTAAATATATTTTCTATCTAATTTTATTAAAATTTTCATTTAACTCTAATACTTTTATCCCTTTCTCTTTTACTAAATATATTTTAGTTTCTTTTATTTTTAGAAATTCTAATAAATAATTTCAATATTATATGGATATTCCATAAATAGGCTAATAATCTTGCAAATTGAATGAAGGGCATTGAAATAGTTTAAAAAATTGGGGTTATTAAGAGTGAGTATGGGACATAAAGATTTTTAAATCAAATCAATAATTGGATTGAATTACTGCCATTTTTTTTAAAAAAAAACTTCAATTAATAGTGAATTTTCTAATTGAATTAAATCAATTTTGTTGAATTGAGATAATACTAATTTTAAATGAGAACAAGATTGATACTCAAAGTAAAATCATCCCGAAATATCTAAACTGAATGAATTACATTAATTATTATTAGTATTTATATTTACATTATACAAATATACAAATAAATATTTTAAGTATTAATTATACTAGTTAAATGTTGTGTGAAATTCGTAAGTGCACGGATTGTGGCAAGTGATATAGTGAAAGTGAACTATCAAATTTGACGAGTAGGGGTGTGCATAGAATGGGTAAAGCCAGAGATTTAAAAATCTCTATCCCATTTCAAAATTATCAGTTCCTTAAAATTCAAAAATCGGTCTTATCTCATATATTATTGAGTGTCATGTTATTTTGTACTAAATTTTTGAGACAAAACAATACAGGACAAATGACAAATGAGACAAATAAATAAGACAAGATGGTTTGAAACTGGTGATTTTTAAAATTTTTAAATATAAATATTAAATAAATATAATTAATCTAATATCTATTTAAAATCTAAAATTCAAAATCAAATACGTAATAATATAAAAAGTAAGTTTGGAAGATTGCAATATATCAATTTTAAAATATAATCATAATATATATATATATATATATATATATATATATATATATATATATATATATATATATATATATATATATATAAAAAAAAAATTGGTGAGATATCTCGAGAAAAGTCTATATTTTTT
>CATIWR010685236.1:0-12659 GCA_949677035.1 Omphalea diandra | reverse complement strand
ATATATATATGTATGTATGTATGTATGTATGTATGTATGTATGTATGTATGTATGTATGTATGTATGTATGTATGTATGTATGTATGTATGTATGTAAACACACACATACATACATACATAACATACATATATATATGTGTGTGTGTGTGTGTGTGTGTGTGTATATATATATATATATATATATACACACACACACACACATATATATATGTATGTATGTATGTATGTATGTATGTAAACACACACATACATACATACATACATAACATACATATATATATATGTGTGTGTGTGTGTCTATATGTATTTGTATGTGTCTATTTTTGTGTATATATATACACACACACACACACACAAACATATTTATGTGTGTGTGTGCCAAAACCAATGGACATCTCCAAGTCCTCCAACAAGACGTCTATCCTCTTAGTACTCTATACATGGAAAACTAGCAATAAAAAGGTGAATTTAAGGATTAAAAAAAAATTAGAGATATATGTAAAACCTTAGGCACAAGAGATTAGAGATATATGTAAAACCTTAGGCACAATATATTTAGAAAGCCATGGTTTATTGGATAATAAGTAGTGTCTATCAAAAGTGTTTTATGCCTTTGCAATACAGACTGAGGCTCCTTATATAGAAGGAGTTAAGATATAATACAATAATTAAAGAGATAAGATCAAATCTTATCTTATAGCTGGAAAAGCAAACACCAATCAGACAAAGTAAAGTAAAGTAAAAAGCATTCACAAAAGTAAAGCAGTTACATGTTTTACTATTACACACATACTTTAATAAACTTATTTTATACACATGATATCTAGCTGGCTTTTCTGGATTATATGCTCATGTGATGGAGACATGTTCATATATCGATACTCTAAATCATCACTATTAATGGACTCTTTTTGTATTAGATCCTCATGTCTCATGTAGTAATCATATGGGTCCTATGTATCTAGGTCTAGAATATATTATTTTTCAATCATATCACTTTGGAGGCATTATGGCATATGTGTCTTAAGCCATTTTCTTTTTGTCTACCATAAGGTCCTTATGATATCCAAATGATAAGAATCCCATGTGGCATCTTTAGATAAGGACAACCATATTTCCTTATGGACTGCTTTTTTTTATCCACACATGTATCTTTGAAATTCACAGAATTGTTTATGGTGGTTTAAATCATCACATAATGAAAATTGGTTTTCACCATAGAGGTGGAAACATGCCATTGGTCTAGTTCTAGATCCTGAGGCTCTTACCAGATAAGGGCGATGAAGAGTAAAGATAGTCTTTTTATGAAAACTATTTAAGGCTCACAATGCTTGAACTTCGAATGGCAAGAGGAAATCTATTGATTTAGAGACTAGAACCATTTAAGAAAGGTTACCAAATGCTAGTTTTTTTTATTATTTTTCTTTTTACCTCAGTTAAGTAAGACAAAAAATGATAAGGATAAATCTCAACTGCTATGGTATACAGGTGATAGAAACATTATAGAAACGTAAGAAAATCAAGAAAATCTTATAGCCAGGACCATGATCCATCATTGCTTATTGAAAAATCTAGAAAGGAATAAATTTTTAGGAAGGGGTGATAAAGATGGAAGCCAAGGATGTTTAGAAAAACAAGGCTAAACATCTTAATGACAAGGACTAGTAAATAAGGGCTTATTTTTTAACAAGCTATGAATATTGAATGTAATTGTGGAAAATTGAACTTTTGGAGGTTCTTCATACTTTAGGTATGGGTGAGGAGTGGATGAAAAAGAAGTTGATGAAACAATAAAGAGCAAGGGAATGGTTTGTTCATCATGGATGAGAGAAATTGTTTGAGGCATTAATAAGAAATCAGTGATTAGGTTATTATTCCCTTTTATATATTTAACCTCATAAGTGTATTAAACCAATCTTTCCAATGAAGCAATTGAGAATTTGACATTTATTTCCTTTGAATTCGAGCATTTTAGGAAAAAAGGAATACTCCATGAGAAGTGTGAAATAATGTCTAATCAGATGGAATTCAAATTTCTTTATTCCATTTTTTACTGTCAATATCTCTTTAAAATTTGAGTGATAATAGAGCTCAAAATCTTTAAACTTTTCACCAGCATGTGCACAAATTCTACTTTGTTTGTCTTTTTCTTTTAGGAGAATTGCACCCAAATAATGGTCATTTGTATATGTCTACAGTATTCTTTTCCTTGTGGAGGGATCTGAAAAGGTGGCAAATTTTGTATCTCTGCTTTAAGTACCTTAACAATTATTGTTGGAGCATTTTTCCATTGTGGGGGATTCTTTTTGAGCATTTGTGTTAGTAGATTCACCTTTTTTATGAATTGTAAGACAAAGTCTCTCAAATAATTAGCAATTCTAAGAAATGATTGTACCTGCTTTATGAGTGAGATCCTTGTTAGGAAACTTTAATAATTTAGCTCCAATATGTGGTCCTGGTTTTTATATCCATCCTGAAAAAGCATTCTTAGGAATTCTATTTATTCTTTGGCCATATGTATTTTAGTGGATGAAAACATCACTCCATACTTTTTTGTCATCTTAGCAAATTGTGAAAGGACCTGCACATGAGATTCTTGATATGTTGGAAAAGGTAGGATGTCATCAATGCAAATCAAAACACTATGTAGGATTAGTTCATAAATCCTTATCATTACCTTCTGAAATAGTGATGGGGCAACTTTAAGTCTGAAAGGCATGACTGTCCATTGGTAGTGTCTATTCGGAATACAAAACCTATTTTGGGACGATCCTCTGGTTGAATGTCAAGTTTCCAAAAACATGCCTTTAGATCAAACTTTGGGAAAATCTTAGTTTGTGACAAGTGAGTAAATAAAGATGAAATCTTTGGAAGAAGGAACTTGTTATCTTTTAAAAATGATTTAAATGTTAGTAATCAATAATTAATCTCTTCTTGCCACAAACTTATTCTGATCTTTTGTTCATATAGAAAGCTTGACAAGCTCAATCTGACTTGGTTAGTTCAATGATTTCTTAAGTCATGAGCTGGGAACATTCTTGATAAGCCAAGGTTAAATCTTTTGCATTCATTCCTGGATGGGTTGTTTTGGTTATGTTTATGTCTTTATTTTATTTAAAAGGTAAGGAAATAAAAAAGTTTGGGTTGGTCCATAATGGGCTTTGATGTTTGGCTAGGGATTCTGTATGGCTATTAGCACAACAATGGGTTTGGATATCTTGTTGGATTGTGATAAAGGCTAAAGTTACTTGGGCTGAAAGTGTTTAAGCCATAAATAGGGAATTTACTGAAGTGTAAGATTGAAAATAGTTTTTGAACTTAAGCCCTTTTGGAAGAACTCTGAGTTTTGAGAGTTTCTAATTGAGATCAAATCCAATAACTAAATCCTTATTTGGTAAGGGTAAACCTAAAAGCTTGGTATGAATCTGACATCCAAGAAAGAATTGAATTGTAATAGGTTTTGTTGTTATCAAGCTAATGTGAAAAATCTCACCATTTACAACTTCAAAGAACTTTTTGTGAGGCTTCTAATACCTTACAGGAAGAACCTTTAGATTTAACATGGACAAATGAGCTCCTGTATCCATGAATACAACTGTTTTGATAGGCTTAGCATATTTTTCTAAGAGTATGTGGACATACGCCAAGGGAATTGGATGACCTTCTTCAATCTCCATATGTTTTGGCAACTCTACAAGACAATAAGAAAGTGGAGTTATATAGTTGATAGAATGGAAATGACCCATGTATCCTTCATTTGCTTCATCTTTCGAATAAGAGAAATCCTATATATCCTGTATAGCAAATATTGTTTCTGGTGAGGCATCATCTTCTATTGAGAAAAGAGATTCAACGTTCACATCATCTATTTCAACTGTTGTGGAGATTTGAATCTATTGGATCATCTTTGCTGTCTGTTTTGGCTTATTCAGACAGTTCTTTGCATAGTGACCTTTCTTTCCATAAATATAGCATCTATCAAACTTCTTTCTTCCCCTATACTTCTTCCTTTTAAAGAAACACCATTTTTTTCTTTGAAGACCTTTTAGATCATTTCATCTTAAAATAATGCTTCTTCTCCTTAGAGGGATAACAGTAGTTTTTAGAGCCATCAATCATTTTATGAGTAAGTCTGGCCTTTTACAAGGTACCTTTAGGGCATGATCCTTTTGCCTATCTAACATCTGTGTTCACAATCTTTCAATGCTTGTAGCATCAACTAATACATTTCTCCAAAAGACAAACTACTCATCATTTTATCTTTTTATTGGATTAAGGTTTGTGTTGATGATGTAAGGAATCTAAAGAGAGGTAATAAAGGCCTATTTTATATTTGGATTTGACCAACCGCTCAATTAGTAAAACTTCTTTCACGTCCATTGGTAATGAAGATCTAAATCCTTTTTAAGCAACGAATAACACTCCATATTGAAATATTCCTTCTGAGATATCTTTATATAATTCTAAACCTTTCCAGCAAGTTCATGATAAAAATAAGCCAATAGTTCTGATGTACTAACACTCTAGACAAGTTTAAGCTTTGAATACTCATTTATAGCCATGTATTAATCCTGGAGCTTTCTAGTGAGTCTGGTCATAAATTTTTCTAAGACCTTTTTTAGTGTATCTTCGACTTTTTCATTTATGTATCAATCCTTGCTCTATAATCTGCTGGAGAGATATTATCAAGGGAAAATCAATGTCCTTTAGATGGAGGAACATAAGATCTTGCAGGACCTCTAATGGGACTAGTATTCATATCCTCAGGTGGTAGATCAACAACATACAAAGGATTATTTATTGACTGCTCATTTGGAGGTGGATTAGCTATGAATTGGGCTAGAGTTTCCTTTTCTTCTTCTAATGATTCATATTCAGGCTATTTTGAGGATTCAGAGGCTGATGACTTTAATAAATCATCCTTTAAAAAAGAGTTAACCATTAAAAATGATGGAATTAAGGTTATGGCTTTTTCTAAATAATCTAAAATGGGGTTCATCATCATGGTTTTAGGTGGCTCTTAGGTTTTTGATGTAGGCTTCTTAATGGATTCTGTGGATGAAGACATTTGCATATAGGCTTTTTTTTTTTTTGTCTTAGTTAAGGGTTTAGGTTCAGGATTTATGGGAAACTTTCCTAATCTCAATTTTTTGTTATGAAAAAGATCAGTTGTAAGACCCAATTGTTCTCAATCTAAGGTTATTGAGGTGTATAGGGTTGTTGGTTTAGACTGATATGGCATAAAGTTTAGTGAAGGTATCTAAAAAGGGTCATATGAAGATGGTTGGGAAAAGGCAAGTTGAGGTATTTGGCTTCTCATGTCATTCTCTACTTGAGAAAGTTGATCTTTCAGCCTTTGAATTTAAATTGTCTTCTAATTGAAATCGATCGAATAAGCCTTTTGTTTGACCATCTTCATCAACTCATTATGCCTTTCCTCAATCTAAGACTAAAGTCCTACCATCAACTTATACACTTCTTTCTGTTGCCCTAAGACTTTCATATCCATTTGTTGCATTTACATAGAAACCTAATCTACTTTAGTTTGTACCTTTTTTGGAATCTTGTTTTACGTTTGATTATTATCTAACTGCCAATTCAACATTGCTTTAGTAGGAGTAATTTGAAGTGGTTGTCCTTTTAAATCTAGGATTCTTTATATTGGTCATATTCCTTACCTTGGGTATTTAGGTTTGTATGGTCTATAAGTGGTGGAAATTCCTCTTAATAGGTTGTGGTGAAAGGTTGTTAGTACATACATATTTGAGGAACTGTCTTAGGACAAGTGTCTAGTGAAGTAGATGAAAAAGGATATTCTTTTTTTATCCACTTTAAAGCTTGATTATAACAAGGTAAAGGTGATTTTGACTTTGGAGTTTCTTATGGTATTGGAGGTGAAAGAGATGAGGGTTCTATTAGAGGTAAAAGAGTACTTAGACTTGGACGATATTAGACTAAATAGTCATACTTGCCTAACGGCTCACCAAGTAGGCAAACTGATGGGTTGCGCTCTTCGTATCTTTTTCCTGAGACTTGATTCAAAGCAACTTCCTTATTTCTTCTTTTTCCTCATTGACTTCTTTGATTGGTTATCATTATCATCAACATCATACTAATAATTTGCATAGTAGCATGTGTTAAAGTAACAATGCCTATCCCTTTCAAAGGTATAAACTAGATGTCCATCCTTTTCAAAGTAAACGATAGAAACATCTTCTTCAGGCTCATAAGGACACATCATAAACTAGGTAGAGAAAATTGAGGAACTAGAAAATGAAAATGAGGAAGACTTTTCAACTTTATTTCTAAAGTTCCATTTGATTTCATGTAGAATACCCGATCTGTTGATTGGACCAGCTAAGTATTCTCACGCATCTTTTTATAACTCATCACCCATTTTTTTAGTAAAAGCTGGAGAAGTTCTTTCTTAAAAATATGTCTAGGAATATGAATACAAATGGGAGCATTTTAAGTGTTTGCAATTATCAATAAAGCATCATTTTCATGAGGAAGGGAAAGATATAGCACGTGGTTTTGAATATAGTAAATCATCTGATAATTAAGAGTTATGGTAGTAGCAGAAACTACTTGAGGGGCTCTAGTGATTTGAATTTGTACTTTTAAAGTAAAGAGTATATGAGGATTCTTCAAAGCTAGACTGAAATTAGGGTAGAAAGTGAACATGATAGATCCAAAATTTAGAGAGGCTTTACAATTCTAATGTTCATATATTGATACTCAAGGTACCTTGCGTCTAAGAGAGAAATCCTTGCAAAGACAAGTAAACCTTTTCTACCATGGTAAGAGACAGCCAACCTTATTGCACCAAAATGGTTGTAGGTATAACATTGAGTGATCCATTAATGCAAGAATTCTTAAGGAATTTCTAGAAGAACAAACTATTCTTCTCCTGTGGCTTGAATAGTACATTAATCAAAGCTAGAAGATTGAATATATTCTTTGATGGCTTTGGAGGTTATCTAATTAGGGTTTTTATGGAATGAATCCATGATCCTTTCTATTTAGAGAAAGCATCATAAGAGTTTAGAAATAGAGCATTAGTGTCTTGTATTTTTGGCTATCAAGGATATCATTAAACTCACAAAGCTAATATATCTTACTAGAGCAAGATCTTTTGAAAATGGGAAGATGTGTAAGAGTAAAAATTAATGGAATAATTGGTGTTTATTATGAGGAAGTTGAAGTTTCAATAGGAGGTTTCATGATTGGCACAAGTACCCTCGATTATACACATATCAACTAATTCTTCTACTATAAAAATGAACAAATAAGGCTCTGAGACCAACTAAGCACAGACATGGAATAAAATTATGACTAGTCACAAAAACAATAGACATCTCCAGGTCCTTTAACAAGACACTTGGCCACTTATTATTCCATGCATGTGCTTAATTGGTGTATGTATGTATGTATGTACACACACACACACATGTGTGTGTGTGTGTGTGTCTATACATATGTGTGTGTGTGTGTGTGTGTATATATATAGACATACAAACACACACACACACACATATATATATATAAAGAGAGAGAGAGAGAGAGAGAGAGTTTCCACTCTTTACTTGACACTTCAACCATTTTAAATTTTCAAGACTTAACATGTGAAATATTATGAATTAATTATTTTATTTTTTTTTGTACGATTTTAAATATTTTATTATTTATGTATGATTTCAATTTTTTTTAAAAAACTAATTTATTATTTATTAAATTTCTAAAAAATCACATATAAAAAATTAAAAGTCTTGATTATTTAAATCATTAATAAATATTTTATTTATATATATATATATAATATACATATATAATTTTTATAACAATACTTTTTAATTGATTTTATAAAAAATTAATTATTTAATAAAAAATTATTTTATAAGTAGTTATTAATTTATTTGACAATATATAGTTTATAGTACAATTAAATAAATGAAATTATTATAATAATATTTTTATTTATTAAGATCAATTAATAAATATATAAAGTCAAAAGTTTACTATGTTTGTTTGGCATATCAATCATTTAAAACTCTTATTACTTAACAATGTGGCATGTTTTGAAAATATTTTCATTATTTTACCATTTGTGTCTATTTTTGAAAAATTTATTATTAAGTATGAATTTGAAGTTTCTAAAAAAACCAATTTATTATTAAACATCTTAAAAAATTTTCTATACAAAAATTAAAATCTTTATTATTTAAATAATTAATAAATATAATATATCCTTCTTTTCTACATAGATTATATATATATATATATATATATTAATTTTATAAAATAGATATTAATTGATTTTAATATAATGTAAAATTCTATATCTCTCTTTAATTGTGTAACAAAATTATTCTATAAGTAATTATTAATTTGTTTGACAATATGTAGTTTATAGTAAGATTAAATCTATAAAATTATTATAATAATTTCTACTTATATATATATATATATTAGCCAAATTATAGAAAAATTTTACTCTCTTTACTTGACGCATCACTTTTAGAAAATAGTAATAATTTAATTTATCAACCATTTAAAACTGTCATGGCTTAATATATGGCATAGGACATACTATTTTTCAAGGAACCATCAAACCAATTGATAGGGCAATTGAATTTTTTGATAAATTTCCTAATGAAATAAAAAATAAAAATCAATTGCAAAGATTCTTAGGATGTATTAATTAGTAGCTTACTTCGATAAAGTTTTGTAAGTCTTTATTTCAGCGTTTTAAGAAAAACACTTCTCCTTGGACTATGGAGCATACCCAAATTACTAGAACCATCAAAGAAAATATTAAGAAACTTCCTTGTTTATCCATTCCTCATTCAAATGTCTTTTTAATAGTCAAAACTGATGCTTTTGATATTGCCTTTGGTGGTATACTTAAACTAAGACTCTCAAACCAAACCAAAGAGTCATTAGTCAGGTATCATTAAGGCTCCTAAAATAACACACAGTGTAAGTATTTTACTATTAAAAAAGAATTACTTTTCATAGTTTTATGCATCACTAAATTTGAAGATAATTTGGTTAATAAAAGATTTATGTTAAAAATTGACTGCTTTGCAGCAAAACATATTTTAGAAAAGGATGTTAAAATTTTGGTTTCAAAATAAGTTTTTGCTAGATGACAATCTATTTTAAGTAATTTTGATTTTGATATGGAATATATCAAGGGAACTTCAAATTCTCTTCCTGACTTTTTAACAAGAGAATTTTTGCAGGGAATTCCTAACCCACAACTGGTTCGCTCTTCTAGACCCAACCATGTCAAAGAAGAAAATGTCCACCCTAGACTTGTTTTCAGCCTTTGCCTCCAGCCCAGGCCCAAAACCCTCAACCACTCCTGTTAATCAACCCTCTTCTTCTTCTGGGCCTTCGACCAGTAAGAAGAATAAGAATAAAAACAAAAACAAAAATAAGAAGAAGCCTCCACTATTCTCTCAAGTGGTGGCAAAAGAAAATGAGACTTGTTTATATTTTCAGAAGCCCAATATGATGCAAATCTGTTATCTTGAGCCCAAACATATGGCATCTTCTTTTCTTGCTACCCTTCAAAGAATTTTTAAACCCAATTTTTACTTTATTCCTCAACACCTAAATAAAACAAGATTTTTTTTATGAATTCATTTTAGTTGACACTAAATCAGCTGAAATTGAATATGTTATGGATGAAGACGAGATAAGTAAAATTTTTTACTCCAGGTGTAAGATTATTGATATTGTTATTGCCAAGGATTGGAAAAATCCCAATGAAGAAAGAAAAATTTCCAAACCTTATCCTATTGGTTACTCCTATTGGGATTACCAAGACGCTTGGTTCTTTGCATTTTTTGTTAAACCTTTTAACCATTCTTGATTCTTTTCAACGTCACTTTCCCAACATGGTTTTAAGAATGGTGGCACTATTTTAGCTGGCATCATACTCTTGCCCCTCTTGCAGTCTAAGAGGGATTTCAATGTCCTTTACTTCCATTTTTGGAATTCCATGGATCCTTACTTGAAATTTCAAAACAACTAAGACTTGCCTTGAAGAATGAGAACTTGATCATGAAGTAATCACTCTTTGGAGGCATTTTAATGTTAAATGGTGGGCTAATTTTAAAATTAGTCAAGCTGATAAGAATGCAGTCATTCAATGATTTAAGACAAAAAATTTAGTTGTCCCCTATGCTAGTGTAGAACAACTGAAATTCCTTTATGCTAAAAGTATGATTCAAGCTAATCTTTCATTCGCAGCAGATAAAAATGAATATAAGCGACTTTAGTTAAAAACATTATCTGAAGTGTCAAGCGATAATGAAGACACTGAAGAATCTGATTATGCTCAATCCAACGAAGATCATTGCTTCGGTTTACAGCTGGCTACTCCTTAGCATGTTCATGACGGTCACTTTGTTAGACGTGTGTTAAAGAATCTTTTACTTTACTTTTACTTTATCGGCCAACTTAAAACTTTTTATATTGGCCATACATCTGTTACGTTATCTTTCACTTTATTTTTACTTTTTCAGCCAACTTAAAACTTTTTATATTTGCCATACATCTGTTATTTTACTTTTAAGATATTTGTTCGGAATTAAACCTTGTTAAGTCCAAAACTCTATAAATACTTGTTCATTTGTAAATAGAAGGTAGAACTTGGATAAAGAAGCAAAAATCTCACACGTTCTTGTCCACTCCTCTGCTTAAGCCTTATAATATTTTCTCTTCCTTTCAATAAATATCTCTTTAATATTTATGCTTTATTTATATTTCTACAAATCATCATTAAGTATGCTTTGTGGTTGCCTTTAAAAGGATCTTCCACATCAGAAAACTCTTTTGCATTCACGTTTATATTTTTTGCAAATCTATTTTCTATAAAAATTTATCTATATAGTGCTTCATTGTGTTGTGTTGGTATCATAGCCTATGTGTTCTTGAGTAACATCTATGTTGTTACTGTGTTGATCAGCCGGTAGTTTAAAGCGTTGGTCAACTCATTATTTTGCTTGTGTATTGAGTGATCCCTCAATAATACCATAGACACGTACCCTTGAATTCACTATACCTGTTAGTAACCCAGACCAGTAAACCATGAATAGACTATTTAGAAACCTTACCTCTCATTCTTTTGCATCTTCTTCATCGTCCCTTAATGCTCCAAGTTCCCTATTAGAAGAATATTCTTCAGATGCTAACATAAATTATGAAGAAGTTAATATTGCCCAAATAGAAAATCAATTACATAATTGGTCAATTCCTAAGAAAGACGTAAATTGCATTTATAAAATCGGTTCATTTGATTTCATGTCTGACTATGCTATTAAACAAACTGAGTAAACAGTTTCTTTAAGTCATGAACATGAAAATATTCATTTACTCTCACCTGATGCTATTTTAAAATACCAAGAAAAATTATAAATTTATTCACCTTGGTATGATGCAGGTTGTTGTTAAGCCATTATTTATATTAGGCCTTGATGTTTTTGTTTTTCTTTGTTTAAGAGATGCTAGACATCAAAAAATTTTTAACTCTGTTTTAGCCATGGAAAAATCTAATCTTGCCAATGAACCTATGTATTTTAATTATTATCCCAACTTTTGTGTTTCATTATTTGAGGGAAAAATAATAGATACAGTGTCTTTGACTATTAAGCTAAAAAATATAGATTTTGCTTCAAATTCTAAGTTTGTTGCCATCATCCATAGAGTTTACTATAAGGTTATGACCACCACCATAGATCCTAGATCTAAGTGTAAATTTTTAAGAAAGGAGACAGTTGTCTTTGAAGCCAACTCTCAACACAGTAAAATCCATGTTCCCAAAAATCTTAGGTGGCATGAGTTAAGTCAAGTTGGAACCTGGGATCTTGAAGACATTTTTAATCCCAAACCCATAGAAACCAGATCTAGCTTATCCAGTGTTAGTGAAAGATTTGATGGATCCATTCAAATCCAATTTGCCCTATCTATTCAAAATGTTTTAGACTTCCAAAACAATAGAAGGTCCACTTATAGACTTCCAAGAAGCCTGGCCACAACTTTTACTCCTATTGTTATTCCGACCCAAAATTTTCAAAAAGGTGAATCTTTTAAAGAAACACCTTCACCCACGATCCTTCAACAGGTTGATTTTTCATCTGAAATTCCCAGACCCATTTATAGAGAATAAGATCAAAGATCTGATGAGGAATCCACTGTTAATCCTGACCCTCATGGCTTAATATATGGCATATTATGAAAATATTTTGTTACTTATGTTTGACTTTTAAGTTCTAAAATAAAATTTAATTTATTATTCAGTAGACTTCTTAAAAATAAACTTTCACACATCAAAATTAAAAATTTTAATGTTAAATAATTAATAAACATATTATATATATACAGACACAAGGTGAATTTTAATACATTGTAAAATGCTATATGTCTCTTAAATTTTTTAATAAAAAATATTTGATTGGTAATAATTAATATGTCTAAGATATAAAATAGTAACAAAGATTTTAATTGGATTGATTAATTAAAGAAATAATAAGCTAAATTTCATTAGTTGAGAAAAAATATGACAAAAAATCAATTGAACTAAATATTTTTTGTTGAAAGAATAAAGGTTCTCAATATATATATATATATATATATATATATATATATA
>CATIWR010685187.1:0-18924 GCA_949677035.1 Omphalea diandra | reverse complement strand
ATATAAAGAGAAATGGCCATAAGATAAAACCAATTTAGCCAACACACTTAAATTAAATGTACATTTTCGGCCTTAGCCTGATGCATTTATTTATATCTAATTCTTAAGTTTTATTTATCTCATAAAAAATAATTTATTTATTTTAAAATTATTTTTAAGAGAATAAATTTTGATATTTATAATAAATTAAAATAATATTTTTATTTATAAAATTGTAATAAAATTTTGTATATTAATTACTGATCAACTTTTGAATTGGAACAATCAAAACTTTTTTACTAGGTTTGAATGTAGTTTATATATATATATATATATATATATATATATATATATATATATATTGTATTTGATGTTAATGAATTCCATAATTTTTATAGAATTAATTTGTAAATTTATATTTTATGTATCTGATATAAAAAAAAATTCATTTTATTAAATTCTTGTAATTGATTATAACCAGACCAAACTAAATTCTCTCAAATTGGATAGAATTTACAAATAGTTTTAAAAGTTATAAATTTTTTTATTATGTTAAAAACACTCATAATTGAAATTTATTTTTAACTCTCTTTTTCCTTTTTTCTTTTCTCTTTCTCAATCTCTCTCCTCTTTCTTCTTTCTCTATTATGTCTCTCTACTCTCTTTTTACTTTTTTCATATTCATAAAAATTTGAAAAAAATTAAAATATTTCACTCAATTATATATTTAAACTAAATATCAATTTTATTTATTTAAAATAAATTTTATTTATTTAAAATAAATTTTATTTTTATTTTGCAATATGCTAAACATAGAAATTTATTTATAAATTTAATTTTATAAGAAATTTATTTAAAAATAAAAGGAGTTTTAAATTAAAA
Source organism: Omphalea diandra (assembly GCA_949677035.1). NCBI lineage: Eukaryota > Viridiplantae > Streptophyta > Magnoliopsida > Malpighiales > Euphorbiaceae > Omphalea > Omphalea diandra. Next base: position 18,063 of record CATIWR010685187.1, on the reverse strand, counting down.
TTGAACTAAATATTATGATAGTGATAATTGGACTACTAGTTTATTAAAATTAAAATTAAATAACATTTATAAATTTGTTAAAAGTTATATTTAAAAATAAAAAAGTAATAAGAAATTATATTCTTAGATTAGAACTTAATATCATGAAACTAAGAAAAAAGCATTCATCATTTATAGTCGACAACCATTAGTTAACCATTATGTTAAATTTCTTGGGACTATAAAAACATCAAATTAATTAAAAAAAAAAAAAAAAGCCATGTCGTTGCTTATTGGATCCAGCAATAAGTACAGATGAGATTGAAAAACTCCAAAAAAACAATAAAATGTTGTTTCCTAATCTTTAGTGTTATTATTTCTTCAAAAAAAAAAAAAAAATCTTTAGGGTTTTTTTGGAAAAATCAGAAAATTGTTTTTAATGTATAATTTTGAAAAATTTTGCAATTAAACACCAGCATGCAGATTGTTTTCTAGAATTTTTTTTTTTAAAAATATTTTTCATATTTTTTTGATATTTGGTATACTTAAACAAATTAACTAATAAAAAATATTTTTCTAATCAATAGAAAACTAAGTTTTTTTTAAGAAAATCAATTTTTTTTAAAAATAATTTTTTTTAGATTTCAAAATTTAAATAAAAAATAAAATCATATAAACATAAATCTATTAGTACGTTTATTATCATTAGTCATTTTTAGTTATTAACACCTATCATCAATGCACAATCAAAGAGAGCCATATAAATTTTTATTTTTAATGTATTTTTTCATGCAAAATAACAAATGATACAATAATGTATTATAGTCTAAATTTTGTCTTAATATTATAAATTAAAAGTTAATGTCTTTCTAATATATTCCAAATACTAAAAAAAATTTTTTGAAAAATAATTTTCTTTAAAAAATTTTTATAACTAAATTATTTTAAATATTTTTATTTAATAATTTTTTTTGAGCATATCAAATATCAAAAAATAAAAAAAATCAGAAAAAAATTTTTTCACGAAAGAAACAAAGTCTTATTAGAAGGTAGAATTTGTTTTTCTCTGTTCCTCTTTTATGATAGATGCAATATGCACATATCACTGTCTATATTAACCAGAGATTCATGACATGTGTGATAAAAAAAAAAAAAGAAAAACATGTGTTTTATGTGTTTTTTTTTTTTTTTCATTTTTGTTCGTGTTTCCCATTTAAGTATTATAAGAATTTGGACTATTAGATGTTGTATGGAATTTGGCCAGTTGGATTTACCGGTGTTGGTACATTTCGAAGTGTCTGTAATATTTATACAAATATTATTATATAATTTATATTATTAATTAATTGTATTAAATTATATTATATATTAATTTCTATTAATAAACTATAGGTAAGTCTTAATAAATTGTAGAAGACATATTCATTTGTAATAAATCTAGAGTTCATTTTTTATGAATCTGTATTTAAATTTTAATGAACCTATAGGTAAATACTAATAAATTTGTAGACAAATACTAATAAGTCTAGATTTCATTTATAATGAATTTGTAAGTAAGTTTCAATGAATATGTAGACAAATACTAATGAATTTACAGGTAAATATTAATGAACTTACAGGTAAATACTAATGAACATACAGTTCATTTGTGACCTATAAAAGATAGGTTCATTTGAAATGAACCTAGAGTTCATTTTGTAAAGAATAATAAGTAAAATTTAATAAATTTGTAGACAAATACTAATGAATTTGTAGGTAAATACTAATGTATCTATAGTATTTGATTAATGAACATATATCTTGATGACATATGATTAAATTTTTTGATATTATCAATTTTTTTGTAATATTAAAATTGATAAACACTATTAAAATTATATACTAAATATAAAATATATTATAATTAATAACAAATTATTATTTTATTTTATTTTTAATTGAATATATTAATATAATTATATTTTTTATTATTATATTATTTTTACAATTTTTATTTTATATTTTATAATATAAAATAAATATTTATTGAATTAAATAAAAAATATATATCTAAATTGATTTTTTATTGAATAAAAATCTCATTTATTAAAAAAAAAGATAAAACAAGATAAAATGTAAAAGAAGCGCATCAAAAGAAAAAATATATGATAAAGAGAAGAGATGTCTTCATAATGAAAAGAAGTGCATGGTTTTTGTTTAGCACCTTTAATGGACTTATGATTCATATCACTAATATAGATAGAGATTTATAATAAACATTCTAAATTCGGCACTGACCAATTTACCATTTGCCTGACACGCGTAAGAAAAAAACGTAGTCCAAACTATTGTAGGCTAATGGGCTAGTTTGTGTTATCCATTGCCGTGGAAATAAACTCATCACAAAATTCCAGCACTTGATAGAATATTATTTGAGCAGAAATGGCAACGGCTGCTCCTACCTCTTTCCACCACTACACTCGACAACCCTTATCTTCAAACAATACCTTCCTTAAAATTCCCACCACCACCGTCATGAACAACCCAGATCAACCGCATCCATGTCTTGTTTTACTAGAAAAATGTTCTAACATGTCTGAACTCAAGCAAATCCATGCACAAATGCTCAGGACTGGCCTTTTCTTTGACCCCTTTGAAGCCAGCAAAGTTGTGGGTTTTTCTGCCCTCCGAGACTCTGGAAGCCTATATTATGCTCGTCTAGTCTTCTCTCAAATCCATAATCCAACACCATATACTTATAATTCTATAATACGGGGCTACACAAACAAGAGCTTGCATCAAGATGCGCTTGCTTTCTTTCAAGAAATCATAGTTCAAGGACTGATGCCGGATAGGTTCACATATCCATCTTTGTTCAAGTCTTGTAGTGATTTATCTGAAGGAAAACAACTTCATTGTCACACCATAAAGTTTGGTTTTGCTTCAGATTGCTATATTCAGAACACAATGATTAATATGTATTCCAACTGCGGGTGTTTGGTGTCTGCCAAAGTGGTTTTTCATAAGATGGTGGATAAGAGTGTGGTTTCTTGGGCGACAATGATTGGTGCTTACGCCCAATGGGATCAATCCCATGAAGCTTTGAAGCTTTTTGACAGAATGGAGAGTGAAAATGTGAAGCCCAATGAGGTTACCTTAGTCAATGTCTTGACTGCCTGTGCGAGGGCAAGAGATTTGGCAACGGTGAAGAGGGTCCATGAGTACATTAATGAGAATGGTTTTGGCTCCCATGAGGTCCTCAAAACAGCTCTTATGGATGTTTATTGCAAATGTGGTTGTGTATCACTTGCAAGAGATATATTTGACAGGATGCAGGAGAAGAACTTGATTTGTTGGAATATCTTGATTAATGGGCATGTGGAGGATAGTGATTACGAGGAGGCTTTGCTGCTCTTTCGCGAAATGCAAATTCAGGGTGTTGAAGGGGATGAAGTCACTATGGTGAGTTTATTGCTTGCTTGCGTCCATTTAGGTGCTCTTGAGCTTGGTAAGTGGCTGCATGCCTATATCAAGAAACAGAAAATTAAGGTGGATGTTGCCTTGGGGACTGCATTGGTAGACATGTATGCGAAGTGTGGAAGTATAGAAAGTGCACTATACGTGTTCCAAGAGCTGTCTGAGAAAGATGTTATGACTTGGACAACTTTGATTGTTGGTCTTGCTATGTCTGGGCAAGGGGAGATGGCTCTGGATTATTTCTATGAGATGCAGAGGAAGGGAATAAAGCCAGATGCAATAACTTTTGTTGGGGTTCTAGCTGCCTGTAGTCATGCTGGACTTGTGGATGAAGGGATCAAACACTTCAAATCAATATCTGATATAAATGGGATTCAGCCTAGCATAGAGCACTATGGTGGTTTGGTCGACATATTAGGCCGAGCTGGCCGCATAGCTGAAGCAGAGGAGTTGATAGAGAGCATGCCTTTAGCACCAGATCATTATGTTTTGGGAGGTCTTCTAGGTGCCTGCAGAATCCATAAGAACCTTGAGGTTGCAGAGAGAACAGCCAAACGGCTTTTGGAGATTGACCCAGATAATTGTGGAACATATGTTGTGCTATCTAACATATATAAATCATTAAGGAGGTGGAAAGAAGCTCAAACAACTAGGGAACTTATAGCTGAAAGAGGCATGATTAAACCCCCAGGATGCAGCATGATCGAGGTTGATGGAGCTGTCCATGAATTCGTAAAGGGTGATTCATCGCATCCTCAATCCTTCGAGATCCATGAAATGTTGGAGGACATGATTAGCAGATTAAAGAAAGCTGGTTATGTTCCTAACAAATCAGAAGTGTTATTTGACATGGATGAAGAGGAAAAAGAGACTGCACTTAGCCTCCATAGTGAGAAACTGGCAATTGCATTTGGCCTCTTAAGTACAAGTCCTGGGATGCCACTTCGAGTTGTGAAAAACCTTCGCATTTGCAGTGATTGTCACGCTGCAACAAAGCTCATCTCCAAACTTTACAATAGGGAAATAATTGTGAGAGATAGGAACCGGTTTCACCATTTCAATAATGGATTTTGTTCGTGCAGAGATTTCTGGTGACATGGAACAATGGTATTGTATTGATCGATTGCGAATTTCCCACTTATTCAGCACTGAATGTACAAAAATCATTCGCTTATTTTGCTTTGTTCAATAAAAAAAGACGACAAAACAAGTAGGGCATATGCTCCATGACAAAGGACTACCTGTGTTAGGGGTAAAGCCAGCAGAGATTAGGCACATTTAATTTATTAACCCTTTTTAGCTTAGTTTTTTACCGTGGGATAATTCCCAACAACTAATTCACATAAGAAAGTTTTGGAATGAATCTGTGCAATTTCAACTGGCCAGAGTTTTCGAATGACAATGAAAACAAAGAAATTCATGGAAATCAAGTAAAAATTACTCAAGAATTTTCTCACAGAAGCTCAAATCTGCAATTCAATGCACTACTTTACATTGTTACAAGATGGGTGGAGGCAAAGCACATTTCTGTCTCTTGCATATCATCATAGGTCCCCAACATGCGACAGAGAAACTGGGAGGTTAATGCCTTTGGCACACCACAGATTTCAATTTGACCCTCAGAAATGATTTGATCAAAACGAACATGTTATACAAATTAGAAACAGGAAACAATATCAGAAGTCCACCCCACTTTGCCTCCCACTTCAAAGGCAATAACAAAAGGACCACATGACTGGCATCAAAACATGATGCTCTTTTACAACAGCAGACCACTCTAGACCCTAGATCAAAGTTAATTATGCACAACTCTTAGAGAAAACAAATAGAGAAACACTGAAAGAAAAAGAACTATAAAAATAAAGCCGACGATTAATGCAGGTCCCCTTGTATTTTTTACGATAGGAACCACCAGGTGTTCACAAAGGTAACAACCTGAGTTGGAACATAACAAGGGCAAAACTAGTCAGCATGGATGCAGCTGCAATTCATTGAAGTCAAGGACCAGTAGTATGAACCAGTTACAACTGACACCCGCTGCTGGATTGTACCACACAAAGAATTGATGATTTACTCACAGTTAGTAAAGCATAAACTCATGAACAAACAATCTACCCCAATATATTAGTCATATGATGCATGAAAGTTCTAGAGTTCCAAATTCAAACATGGGAACAGACTTCCAATGTCCACACAAAAAGATAAAAATAACTTCTAAATTGACAGGCGTTTTTAATCTGTATTGGTAAATAAATCTCTATTTGAATGAAGTTAATGAATTGCAAACTTATCCATTGACTAGAATTCAAATCTTATTAATTAGGTGAAGGGTCAAAACCCATTCCATGAAAGTAATATACGAGAACACAAAAAAAATTGTTCATAGAGGAAAAAGCATTGCCAAATGGCAAAGAGAATAAAGTAAAGCACAGAGAACGTAAGAAGGATGATTTTTAATATCTAATACAACTAGGATAATCTTTCCTCTTCTTTAAAAAAAAAAAAAAGATAATCCTTCATTCCTAGTACTAGACATAAAACCTCCATTCGACCTAATAAGCCACTCCAAATCATCACCAATGCTAAACGGACTAAGAAAACATATGAAATAATAGTTATCATGCAGAAACATGTTCGCCAGATATGCTCTCCCCTCTTAGTTCTCATCATCACCAATACTAAACAGACTAAGAAAACATATGAAATAATAGTTATCATGCAGAAACATGTTCGCCAGATATGCTCTCCCCTCTTAGTTCTCATCATCACCATCTGTTTTCTTGACAAGTTTACTCTCTTCATCATTATCATTTTCACTGTTTGTTTGTCTAGAAACAGCCTCAGGTCCAGTTCTAGTGACTGACTGCTGATAAAGAACACCTCCTACAAGTGTGAAGAGAAGGCAAAGCAAACCAATTGGACTGGCATGTTTATCCCAAATGAGCACATTGATCACAACCGTAAGAAACTTATTAACCACACCAGTCACAGTGAATGCTGTTGCAGATATTGCCCTCCTTGCAGCAAATCCAAAGAAACTAATAGCCAAACCGAACACACATGACAAAGACACTGCAGCAAAAGCATCAAACTCAAACCAGTTCCCAGCCTTTGATCCCAAAGCAGCAAATACCTCACTATACTCTCCGGTTAGAAACCAAAACACTGGTGCCATTATCAATGACAACAAATTGTTGTACAACACAAGACCCCATGTATTCAACCCAACATTTGACACAATGTGCTTGATATAAACCATCTCCGACGTGATTGTCACCAAATAAGCAATCGCCCAAGAGTAGGCAGTCAAAGTGAAAGCAGAATCAGTGGCCACATACCCAACAGAACCACCCAATATGATAAACAAGGACAAGAAAGTAAGCTTGGATGGGATCGGTTGCTTCCTAAACACAGTATCAGCAATAGCAACCAAAAGGGGTGTCAAGGATCTGAACACTATAAAAGTATCCACATTGGCATGGCTCAGAAGATTGGTATTGGTAAAAATAGCCAAGTAGAAAACAGTAGCAGCAGGCAAAAACTTCTTGGCGGTTTCATAAGTAAAGGCATCATGATGCAAAAAACCTAACTTTCCAAAAACCCACACCCCTAAAGCAGAGGTCAAGTACTGCAATGCAGTTAAAAGGCCAGGGTAGTTGAATTTGGTAATAGCCAGCTTGTTAATCACAGCGAGCAAACTTGAACAAAGAGCATAACCCACCACCAGACTGCTGGTGGTGAACTGCTTTGTGGAAGAATCGGTTCTAATCGAAGACATTATAAGACCCTTTTGTGTGTTTCAGCTAATTGAGGTATTTTAACGAACAATTAGTAGATCTTTGACAATCTAGAGACACAAATGAAGCGTTTTAGCGCAAAAGGTGGCATCTCTATGCATTACTAAAGAAAAATGAACTGCAAAATGACATTATTTCCAGAATCTGAAATGTGGGTAGTTGAAATCAAGCTGATCTACGATAATTAAGATAGAGAAATCGATTGACGCACACAGATTCAATGGGTTAAATTGGCAATCAACAATTAGAAGAGTAATTGACAATGCAATAAAAATTGATAACTAAAGCACGCAAATGAAATCAAAACTACAGAGAGAGAAACGGGTCACCGACACAAAGCGGAAGGCACATCTTCAAGGAAAATGGGAGACTGAGACTTGGTCATAATCAGTGACAGTCTGTAGACAACAAAATAATTCATATCTAGGAGCTAATTTCCCACGTGCCGTAGAGAAACGCATGGTGAATACGAATCTGAATACATCAAATTAAAATCCAATTGATAATATATTCAAATTTTATTTTTGAATTATTTTTATTATTCAGATCTATAACTAAATTAAATCGATAAGGAATCAAATCGATTTAGAACCATATTGATGTAAATAATTGAATTATATATATATATATATGGAAGTCTTATATAATTACATATCTAAATATATTAAATTATATTATTTATTTATGATTAAATATATTATACCTAGATTATATATATTTCCATATATTATATAAAAGTTATATATACTTTATATCATATATATTAATTAAGAAATTTAGATATGCTTTGATTTATTTTTTTAAATAATTAAATAATCAAATAGTATCAAATTGAATTGAGTCAAAACTCAAATTAAAGTTAATTAAAATTTAAACGACAAAATTGAAATTGAATCAAAATTTATAAATACATATCTTAATTCTAAATATTTTCAAATATCAAAACTAAAGGAGATTACAAAAGCATTAGTGAAGATGTATTTAGATTGGCCATTTTTCAATTTTATCTGAATTTTTATTTTGCATCAATAAAATATATGCATTTTATAGTTACTTACAATATTATTTTCTAGTTAGATTCCTTCTCAACTTTTTTTTGGTTTAATTAATATCTTAAATTTTTAATTAAACTAATCAAATTTAAAATTAGTTTTTTTATCTTAATTAGAATATATTTGTATTTTCAAACTATTTAAATCTAATTTTTAGCCAAATGATATAAAAATTAATTATTTATATTTTTATTAATAACAATAATTTATATTTTTAGAATAATAGAAATAAATTTATTTTTAAGAAACTTAAGAACAAAAAAATAATCAAATTGTTTTAGTATATAAAATTTTCTTCTTCAATATAAATAATGTAATATTTCTTATAATTTATTAAGAATCAAAATATAATTTTTTATTATCTTTATTTATCAAATACTTAATATATAATTATACTCAATAATTAATTCAAATAATATAAACTTATAAACTCTAGAATATAATTAATGTTTGTAATACCACTCTTGCAATGTAGATAAGTTATATTATTTATTTGCAAAAATCGAAACGTAAGCATTTATGCTGTAAATTTGTTTCAATTCGTAAAATTCATGTAAAAGTTTCGTCTATTTAGTAAGATTTTTCTATAAAATAAATTTGAATAGATTTAATTATACATTTTGTAAACAAATATATTATTCATAAAAAAGATTAAGCATTTTTGTTTGTAGATTGTTTAAGTCAGTAGATTTTATGTATATATTTTGTATATTTTAATAATGTTTTGAGAGAAATAAGATTTTGATTTATTTACAAATTTTATAATACTAAAACCGTCAAACTCAAAATAAATGCACTTAATTATAAAATTAAAAATAAGTATTTTTTCAAGAAAATAAAATAACATTACGAATCAAAACATTAAGCAATCAAAATTTAAGTAGCATAAAATATCATCCTTATAATCAAATCTAAAATTATTAGCTTTACTTATAAATATCTGTTGTTTGGATTAGTCATTGAGAATGATATTTGATAAATGAAAAGAATTAAAAATTATATTTTAATTCTTAGTAAATCATAAGAACTATAATATTATTTAGTTTGAGGAAAAATGTAAAAAAAATTTATGGATTGTAAACATTTTATTTAATTTTAATTTTTGAAAATAAAATTTTATTTTTTATAATTTATGAAGTTATAAATTATTTTAATAAAAAATAAAAATTATTTATATATTTTCTAACAAAAAATTTTAAATTTTAATGGCCTGAAAAATAAAAATATTATTTTAATTAGGACAAAAAAAATTAATCTTGGAGATAATTATATGAATTGAAAAATTGAAGGACTCGCTCAGGCTAAAAAATTGTGGGAATTTGAATTTTTAATAATTTATTTTATATTTACATATCATGATATACTCAAACCAATTTATAGTTTAATGAAAATTATATATATATATATATATAGACTAAATTGTCTTGAATGATTTTAAAAACTCATCTTTTATAACAGACTTTAGGCATTTAATCATTTAAATATATTAATTATTTTAGGCTTAACTACCCTAAAATACACAAATTTCCTCACTTTTAATAAAAATAGTATATCCTTCCAAAAATAGCATTTGATGAGATTTTGCAGTGATTTATTTTTACGTGGCAATCGAAAATTTTTTAAATAGGCTTAATTACCATGAAATGTACAAACTTTCTCACTGTAATAAAAATAACAAGTTTTTTAGAATTTACAATTTAATTTGTTAATCAGTTTGATGTTTTATAATTAATTTTAACGACTCTTTATTTTTATTTATAATCAGTTTGATGTGTATTTTATAGCAATTAAACCATTCTTCTAAGGGATTTTTAAGGTTTGGGTTGATATAAATAAGAGAGAAAAAAAAAATTCAATAATATAACCCTTGAACGAGTTCTTTTTTATTGGGTATCCTTAGAGTTGAATATGTTTAAACCTCACCAATTTTAGAGTGGTTGCTACATCTTAAGTTTGGTTTAATTGGTAAATCTTTGGATTCAACTTCTCCCACCCTCATTGTAGTGTGAAAAAGAAGGACCAAGTTACTCATTTCAACAGAGAGCTTTATTAAAAACGGAATATATCTTAACATGTCACACAATTGGGTGAGGTGAATTGATGTTTATGACAGCCAAATAACATTTCAGAGTCTACAACACTCCCCAAAAATACTTTATTATTACTCTTACACTATATTAAGTATTAATAGAGTTTTAATTTTATTTTTATATTTAGTATCTTAATTTATTTTAAAATTAAAAAATAAGATTTTAAAATTTTAAAAATTTTATTGTTCTTCTTATTATATAAATATACTAAATAAATAATTAAAAACTTTAAAAATTATTTAATAAATTTCACTTTTCATTATATATATATATATATTTATATAAGTGAAATCATTATAATACACCAGTGTATTACATGTTCAAATGAAGTTGACATCATTATATTATAATATCATAATTTTTAAAAATTATTCAAATAATTATAAAATTACTTATAAGATAATAAATTATATATAAAAGTTTACAATTTAAATAATATTTATTTATATACTTTTACACAGATATTAATAATATATCGTATAGTTTATTATCACTTTCAGTAATTTTAATTTAAAAAATATTATCTAAAAGAATAAAAGATTTTATATCAGACATTGAATAAATTATATATCTAAATGAATTATATATACGTAGTAGTTTTATAGAAAAAAACAGTGACAAATAATAAATACAGTTAGCCACAATACTATTTCTTTGCTAATTTTATCACTAAATATTTTATATACTTGTCAATAATTTCATTTGGATATATAATTTATTTATCACTTTTTATATTTTTAAATTTTTAAATAAATAGTAGAATATATTATAATATAATTAATAAATTTCATGTATAATTTAAAATTTATACATTTTTTGCATATAAATATTTAAATAATAATTTTATTCAAATGTACAAGTTATTTATCATCTTAAAAATTTTAACTATAAAAAATATAAATTGAAGAAAAGTTTCATTTTTAACAAAATAAATTATTCTGCCAATCATCACTTTTTCTAATATTTTATTAAAATAATCATTATTAATTATTCTCTTTATTTCTTAATAGTTATCGTTTAATATTTTTACACATCTATTAAAGACTATATTTAATAGATATTATTATAAAAATAAAAAATAAATTATTCTTAATTATTTATTTTTATAAATTATTGTGCACTCTATAAAGAAATAATTATTTTGAAAAAGAGAAAAGAGAAAATTGAAAAAAATAATTAATACTTAAGAAAAATTATAAAACGTCAAGTATTATGTAATAAGAATTTGTCTAAAATAACATCTAATTTGGAATGGAGAGAATACTTATTGTAAAAATGTACCCGATAACAAATATAACATATGATTTGGAGCCTTTAATTTTCTCACCTCTTGTCTTTCAAATTGAAAAATTAATGAAAAATGCAAGTGGCGTGAGATATAATATAAATAGTAATGTCTTCTCTCATTTTGCGTATAATAAAATAATTTTTATTTGTACTTATAAAAAATAAATACAAAAAAAATTTCAATGAAAATAAAAGTAATATAGAAAATTACTAGATGTTCCCATAAGACATTTATATCAAACACGATGGAGTAAGCATCTAAGATTTATTTGGATTGTCTAATTAAATTGATTAAATGATAAAATAAATAAAAATAAAAACTAATTAAATAATACAGAAAATAAATAATAAATATAAAATTAAAAAAAAAAAATTACAAACACCCTTACAACGCGATCATACTTGAACGTTCAAGATTAACAGAGGTGAGTCCACCCATAGCCTTACCAAAGATATGAAACTTAACTTTCGGTTATGGCAGTTTGTTTCCCGCCATTCCCTGCCAAAAACAATCCAATTCTCTACCATTATCAACCAACCAACCAGACTTACCAAGCAAGCTTGCATTTTTCTCCTCAAAAACTGCAAATCAATGACCCATCTCAAACAAATCCATGCCCAGATGTTCCGAGTCGGACTCCACCACAACATTGAATCTGTTAACAAGCTAATGGTCTTCTGCACAGACCCTTCTAATGAAAACTTACAGTATGCACAAATAATCTTCAGTTATGTAAAAAATCCTTCTTTACACATGTATAACCTCATGATCAAGGCGTTTGCAAAGAAAGGAAGGTACAAAGAGTGTGTTATTATATTTGGTAAATTGAGGGAAGATGGGTTGTGGCCTGATAATTTCACATACCCATTTGTTTTTAAGGCGATTGGATGGCTAGGAGATGTTTTGGAGGGTCAGAAGATTCGTGGGTATGTGATAAAAACTGGGCTTGAGTTTGATACTTACGTATGTAACTCCATCATTGACATGTATGCTCAGTTTGGTCTAGTTGATGTTATGAAGAAGTTGTTTGATGAAATGCCTACGAGAGATGTTGTTTCCTGGAATGTGATGATTTCTGGATATGTTAAATGTGGGAGATTTGAAGATGCTGTAAATGTTTTTCGCCGCATGAGGGAAGACAGTGATTTGAAGCCCGATGAGGCTACAGTTGTGAGCACTCTTTCGGCTTGTACTGTTTTGAAAAACTTGGAGCTTGGTAAGGAAATTCATTATTATGTGAGAGATAAACTCGGATTTACTTCTATTATTGGAAATGCATTGCTGAACATGTATTGTAATTGTGGTTGTTTGACTGTAGCCCGAGAAATTTTCAAGGAGATGCCTAATAAGAATGTCATTTGTTGGACTACCATGGTATGTGGTTATGCAAACTACGGTGAGCTAGAAGAAGCTCGAGAGTTGTTTGAGAGGAGTCCAGTCAAGGATGTTGTTATTTGGACCGCTATGATTAATGGGTATGTGCAGTTTAATCGCTTTGATGAGGCACTGATACTTTTTAGAGAAATGCAAATTAGAAGAGTTAAACCTGACAAATTTGTAGTGGTTTCTCTTCTCACTGGCTGTGCTCAAACAGGAGCTCTAGAGCAAGGGAAGTGGATCAATAGTTTCATAAATGAGAACAATATTCCGGTGGATGCAGTTGTTGGCACTGCTCTAATTGAAATGTATTCAAAATGTGGGTGCATAGAAAAGGCTTTGGATATTTTCAATGGGTTAAGAGAAAAAGATACAGCCTCATGGACTTCAATTGTATGTGGCCTTGCCCTGAATGGGAAGACAAGTAAGGCGCTAGTGTTGTTTTCGAAAATGAAACAAGCAGGGGCTAAGCCAGATGATGTTACCTTTATTGGAGTCTTAAGTGCCTGCAGTCATAGAGGATTGGTTGAGGAAGGACGTGAGTTCTTTAATTCTATGACAACGTTGTATCAGATTAAGCCAAAATTAGAGCACTATGGTTGTCTGATTGACTTGCTTGGTCGAGCTGGACTGCTAGATGAAGCAGAGGAGTTAATAAAGAAGATACCAGTTGAAGATGATGCTATTGTAATTCCTCTTTATGGTTCTTTGCTTAGTGCTTGCAGAATTCATGGGAATGTGGATATGGGTGAGCGAGTGGCTAAACAGCTGGTGAAAATTGAGTCAAGTGATTCCAGTGTCCACACACTTCTTGCTAATATCTATGCCTCTGCTGACAGATGGGAAGATGTAACAAAAGTGAGAAGGAAAATGAAAGATCTTGGAGTCAAAAAGGTTCCTGGTTGTAGCTCAATTGAGGTTGATGGTATCATCCATGAGTTTTTTGCTGGGGATCCATCTCACCCGGTGATGAGAGAAATATATTCTGTGTTGGACAGAATGGCTAAGCTATTGTTGAGTTCAGAAAAGAATGAATGGGAAACAGAAGATTTTGTTTTGATGAATTGCAATGAAAAAGAATGCTCCTTGGATATTCTTTCTTCGGAACAGAATTTTGTAAGTTTTTCAACATCATAATTTGACATTCAACTAAGATAAGTTGGTTTAATTTCAAGAAATTCTCTGGGGCTAGACAGCAAGAGAATTGAGTTACTTCAAAACCAAACTTCTGAGAAGGGTCGCAAAGATTTGTTTGCCTAAACTTTTGAGAAAAGGCTACTTAAAATGTGTTTGCTTTGCTTAGATGAGAATTTTCACTGCAAAATTCTAGGGCTATGGTAGTGGAACTTGAGCAGCAGCCAAGATCCGGCTGTTAACTGCAAAAGTTCAATAGGAGGCTAGAAAAAAAAAAAGTTACTTGCCAAAAGCCTGAGACAGAATTTTGTTAGTTTTTCAACATCATAATTTGACATTCAACTAAGATAAGTTGGTTAAATTTCAAGAAATTCTCTGAGGCGAGACTGCAAGAGAATTGAGTTACTTCAAAACCAAACTTCTGAGAAGGGGTCGCAAAGATTTGTTTGCCTAAACTTCTGAGAAAAGGCTACTTAAAATGTGTTTGCTTTGCTTAGATGAGAATTTTCACTGCAAAATTCTATGGCTATGGTAGTGGAACTTGAGCAGCAGCCAACATCATGCTGTTAACTGTAAATGTTCAATAGGAGGCCAGAAAAAAAAAAGTTACTTTCCAAAAGCCTGAAATTTCGATTGCATTTCCTTTTTAGGTTGTCATAGAAGTGCCTTCTCATATATTCTTTTTAATGATGCCATCAAAGGTGGCCCAGAACTCCATTAATTCCAAATCATTTTTGATTTTCTTTTGGGAAATTATCATTCACCACTCGTTTCCCTACCGAGTTAGCAACCTCTCTCGCTATTCTTTTTTTCCAAGCCAATTTGTCTCAATTTCCGCACTCAACCTAAAATTTTTTCTCTCTGTTTTCTCTATTTCCCTTCACTTTCTCAACTTAATCTCTCTTAAACAATAGTTTAATCTTTTCAACTAGTTAAGATTAAACCAAAAAAAACAAAGAATATGCAAACTGTAATTCAAGGGTGTGATCTCAAACAAAAGCAATCTCAGGTCAAACGCTGCTCTTTTTGCTTGAATATCCATTAACAACTTGGATTTGGACTGCCAAGAAGATCAATGTGAGATCTGCTTCTACTCATTTGAGTGTCTTCAAGTCTCTCATTCTTCAGGTATTCTTTGTTGCATTTTTTTTAATATAATGCTTATGCAATCATGAAGAAAGAAAGAGTGCAGTTTCATGTGTTCATTTGAGGCAAATAAAGTTCATTATCTGTAATCCACTCTTTCAGTTGAGATAATGAATTATGAGTGCATCAATGGAGGATACTAGAGGTGACACATGCATGTGCATAAACGAGCCTTTTCTTTTTCTTTCATAGTTCTGTTGTTTGTGCACTGACATAATTGAACTTAGTGAAAGTTCCATACATGAGATGAGATCATCAAAGTGGAGGTTTTCTTTCTTATTATCACACCCCACTTTTGTTGGCTTTGGATATGAAATTGAGATACACATGCTCACACAACGAAAATTATAGTGTCGTTTACATTATTATGTTAAAATATTATAATTAATAATTTATTATTAAATTAAATAAAAATTATCATTTATTATTGAATTAAATCAGATTAAATATTATTAAAGTAAATAGAAATGATTATTTACTATCGACTGAGACCAAATTACTTGATGACATTCCACATAAATATCATCAGATATTGTCTCATTAATTTTGTGGAAACAAATTAATAACATTTGATGTGACTGATAGATAATTTAATTGATATATAACCATATCTCTCCAATACATAATTTAATTCATATATGACCATATCCCTCCCTTCAAAACAACGTGCAGTTGGATCAGATTTTCTGGGTCCCACCACGACTATTTTTGTCATTTTTGGGGCCTGTTCTCATCATCAAGCATATAATACTAGCATATGACAACAAAAAAAATTCTCCTTATGACTAGTGCTGCGTTACTAATATGCTTAAGAAATGAAAATGGCAACTTTATACCATTAATTTCCTGCACTTAGATTAGAAAAGCTCTACTTGAGCAACTATAATTTAACACACATAACTGGCCATATATCATAAAGAACATGTGCCAAATAAAAAACTTGGGCTCGGATCGGGAAGTTGCTAGAATATTTATGATGAGGAATCATCTAAGATCCCATGAATAGCGTTTTAGGAGCTAGCTGAGCATGCTAAGACAAGGATAATTGAGCAGGGCTAATGATAATTAGTAATCTCTTAATTATCATTATCATTATGCAGCTGGGGCACAGTCATTATCATCGTCGTCGTCATCCCCATCACCTTCCATGGATGCTGCAGGTGCATAGTCATAATCCCCATCACCTCCCATAGATGCTGCGGGAGCATGGTCATAATCTCCATCATCGTCATCCCCATCACCCTCAATGCATGGTGCTGGTGCATAAGGACATCCATAATCATCATCTAGACGGAGATCTCCATCCGCACTACCATTGCTCCAAAATGCTATAACTTTGGATATGCGAGACATGATTATCAAATTAAGAAACAGAAGAAATAAAAGAAATAGAGTAGAAGAAGCTGTGGTTGGGGTGTGGTGTACTGTAAGAGGTAGAATTGTGGTGCTTATATAGAGGGAAGAAAGATGGAGGACTTGGGTTGGACATAAGTCAACCACGCGCGGAGTGTGGATCATGCATTCAAGGGTGTGCATGACCTCATGCCTGTTACATGAAGTGGTCCAACTTACTAGGGTTCCAAATGACACTTCAACCGCCACGTCAGTCAGTTGATGTGGCAATAACAGCATGTCTTAGGGGGTAACGGTCTATTGACAATTGAGTCCAACGAAGCGTATGATTTTGGGGCAGGAATATTGGTGGGCTGGCGGCAACGCTAAGTATCATTGCGAAAGATCATGCCATATCAAAGCTCAATTTTAGTGTGATTAGTTGTGAATTTGTGCATGATTATAATAATATTTATTTTAATTAATTAAAATTAATATATAACTAAAAATTAAATTTTGTTATTATTTTATAAATATATTATTATTTTATAAAGTTATTATCAATTAAATAAACTATTAAAGTTAAAAAATAATTAAAATAATATAATAAATTTTATAATAATATCAATTTTTGATATAAAAATAAAAATAAAAATTTTACTTTTTATTAGCCATTTTTATCTTTTTATTTTTTAATTTTTCTTATTATATAGGAAACTAAACACTAATTATTATGAATGAAAAGAATTTTATATATTGTTATACTTTTTAAATGATTTTTATGTGAAGAATTTCCTATATTATTAACTTTTTTATATTTTTTTGGTTAATTGAGGAAATTAAATATTTAATTATTAATTTATTTATCACATGACAAAACAAAAATATATTATGTTGCCACTTATTAAAAATATTATGTTGTTAATATAATTATTTGATAAATAACAAATATAGATTTAAAATTGAGTTTGAGATTGGAATTAATTATATATATAAATTGATTGTGTAAAATTTTGAATTATATATAATTTATTACATATTCGTGATAATTTTATTAAAAATAAAAATTATCTAAAATAATAATTAATTAAATGCTAATGAACTATTACTTAAATATTTAAAATAGTATTAATTATGGTATCATAATAAAATACCATATATGACGCTCTAGTGTTCACTCATATTATACCATATACATTTAACATATGAAAATTGCAAAATATGTCTGTCTTGTTTAATGTTTATTTTTTTTCAAGAAATTCAATTTCTCATAAAAATATGATTTTAAATATGCTTGATTTACATACTTATTTTTGGAGTTTATATATATATATATATATATATATATATATATATATATATATATATCTATATATATATATATATATATATATATGAACGAGAAAATCTCT
>CATIWR010685057.1:0-20088 GCA_949677035.1 Omphalea diandra | reverse complement strand
AACAAGAAACAAATTATTAATGAAACAATAACCTCTGTGTAACACTTAAGATTAGTAGCAATCTTCCCAACAATCACATTCAATAACACCAGATGATCATGCAGTCCAAGAAGCTCAGACAATCGGGAGTATAACTGCTGCAACGGAAAGAGAAAGACATGATGATATCAATATTTAAAAAAAAAAAAAAAAAGAAAAAAAACATATATCAAAGACTGAGAAATTTCCTTACCTTGGATGAGTGCACAGCCTGATCACCAACATAAGACTTCCGGAAATGCTGAAAGAAGATGAGTATTGCTCGATCAAGTCTTTGCTTATTCAGTTCACCATATCTCTGTTACAATTCAATATAAGAAATCACCATAAAAGCCCAGCCCAAAGCTGTCACTAAGAAATTTGTGGACTTTAATTCAATGGTGGAAAGAAAAAAGGAGGGTAAGTGTTACAGACCAAACAAAGCATAGCCATGATAATTAAGTCCAACGGAAAAGGTCATCTTTTACAATTGGATCAAAGAAATGCAAAAACAAGAACGTATTTGAAAGTCCCCGGAAGCCAGAACCCCACGTTAGTACAAGCATTTGTTTCCCATTACCCCCAGTACAGTAACATGCAAAAATTTCAAAAGGTATTCCAATCTCCTATTCACAATTTCAAGAACATATAGTGTAGCAGCAGTATATACAATCTAAACAGACTAGAGGAGCAGAGGGGGACACAGGATAAGATTTTGAGAGGAACCAAATTTAAAATACTCAAATTTACTCCAGTCCTAAAAAAAATGAACTATCACATTTCCATGTGCTTTTTTAATGTATTAAAACAATATATTGTTAAATATTAAAATGCTAAACATGTTAGTAACGTATTATAACATAGTAAATATGTATATTTAAGATACTGATTTTACCTATGTTAAGAGCAAACTTATCATGAACTCCCTAATCCTATTTTTACACATTGTTTAAATATAATATCAGTTTTAATTTTTTAAAAATATGATATACTCTAATTAGATGCTCAAATTTATAAAACCCACCATCATGAGAAAAATAATTCCAATGAAACCATAAAATATTATAAAAGAAAACCAAACTTTAAGTCTTAAACTTTACAAACATATATAAAGTTAGAGATTTTTAGACATTCGTTTTACATAGTGTTTGGTTCTATTCTAACTTAAATTCATTTCATTTGCAAATGAATTTTTTATAGAACTCATCCGCAAATGAATTTCTATGTTTGTTACACCATAAAATAAAAATAGAATTCATTTCAAATGAAATGAATTTTTTATTTGGTTTAAGCATAGAATTCAAAAAAATATTTTATTTTACAAAATATCCTTGTATTATTTTTTAAAAAATTTTACTAATATAAAAAAACAAGAAAAAGAGGGGGGAGAAAGAAAGAGAGTAGAGAGAGAAGAAAGAAAGAGGAGAGAGAAAAAAGGAGAAAACAGAGAAGAGAAAAGTTAAAAAAAATATATTTTAGCTAAGGGTATTTTTAACATAATGAAAAAACTTTGCATCTTTAGAATTCATTTGCAAATTTTATCAAATTTGATAGTATTTGATTTAATTATAATCAATTTCAAAAATTTAATGAAAAAATTACAAATAAATTTTCATTTATACCAAGGAAACAAAATGTGGACTTATAAATGAATTCCATAAAAATTATAGAATTCATTTATACCAAACACAATATTAAATTAAAAGAAATTTCAGTTGTAAAATAATTGAAGCAAAAACAAAAAGTCATACACATAAAATAGAAAGTGTATAAATAAATGTAGAATGAAATGTGAATTATGTAAATCAAGTATATATAAAGACAATTTCTTATTTAAATTGTAAAACTCACTAGGTGTACTAGAGGGGAAAATTATTGAGTGTCAAAATGATAAATTTGTTGGGTGGGGCTAAAAAGAAATTTTGTTAGAAAGGATGGACTAAAAAAAAAGGCAGTACTAGAAGTGGAAATTTTTTTTTTTTTTGGGGCATGCATCATATCCACAAAATAACATATTAACATAGTGTTTTCAGCAGAAAAGACTACTGGTAGAAGACTTCATGCCCAATTTTAGGAGCACACATTCTTATGTTTTACAACAAACTCACATATTGTATCACCTATTCTAAGAAAGTGCAAATGGGTTTATATATATATATTGTTTGAAAGGAAAACATAGCTAAATTTTCACATAGCAAGAGTTCAGCAGCATTGAGGATGACAAAGAATAAAATAAACATGAGAAGGCGGCAGAAGTGGGGAGTCCAAAGAGAAAAAAAAAGCTGGAAAAGGCAGCAAAAAGAAAGGAAAAAGGAATCTATATAGATAACAGCCATAATTATGTTGGCGCTGGCATAATAAGGATCAATACCCATTCAACTTTTTTTCCCTGTTATATATGGCATAACATTACAGGGGCATTCAAAATTCATTAAAGAATCCAAACATGTTATAATAGCAAGCTGTTCTCACTCATATACCTGGCTATGTAAACCACTGTCAGTGACATTTATTAATTGCAAAACACGGGCTGAAAGTTCTGCATCAAGCACTTCTTGCGACTCTGCACTGCATTGAACAAATGCAACAAACATATCGATAATTCCAAAGTAAAGAAAGATGCCACTCCTAACAGGAATTGCAAAATTCTAAAAAATGAAAAATAAAATTACCTACAGCCAGTAGATTGTTTGATTTTGAGAATAGCAGCAATAATATGAACAATCCAAGCAAGCTTCGCCTCAATAACAGAAAGTTCATTCCTATCAGCACTCTGTAACCTTGCTCTTTCCTATGTAGACATTTAAATGTATTGATATTAAATTAATTTATCATGATCTAATTCACAGGTGCTTAACATTCAAAAAGCCAAACTATCATACCGTGTATGATTGCAGAATAGGCTCCATTATGTTTATTATATACAATCCACTGCTTTCATACTGCCAAAAACGATAAAAATACTCGTAACTACAGTAATTTAACAAATTAAAAAAAATCACATATTGGTGACAACAGGAATTTTCATGCACATGCAATTCAATAACAAAAACAGTACCATTAAGAAATTCAAACATAGAAATCTCTGGGCAAGGTAAATAATATAAGTGTACAACTGCATATAGTATATAGCAATTGAACCTGGAATCTACAGAGATAAGGAAAACAATCTAGCTGATCCTGAAGAAGCTCAACATTGTCTAATGGATTGTCAGAGAGATCATCTGGGAATCCAGCCTACAGAATACAAAATGAATAAAACAGAAAGACTATGGAACTTGAAAGAATCACTGGATCACTCAATCATCAGGAAAAAGCCTACCTGCACAGAGTTAAACCTTGATGTAATAAAGCCTTCAGTAATTTTTGGCACAAATTCATCAAGCATACTTGGTGCGTCAACTTTCAAATATGGCACTGATGTCACTAATCTCGACCACAACCCTAGAAGGTAGTAAACACTGCTGCTGGCCCACTGGCATGATATAAATTTGATCAGCATTTTAAGTCAGAAACTATTATCAATCTCAAATATTAGGTTAAGGCTCTATAAAAGAAGAGGTAAACTTCCCTGATAATCTATAAAATTAAAACATGATATATCAATGATACATGAAACAAGGATATCCATGATTATAAATTAAACTTTTGAAAAACGGAATGAACTTATAAACCCAATCAACCTGCCATGACTGTAAAGACTTCAAAGTAAACTGTGCTACTAGTTGTATCCAATCACCATATCCCTCCACATTCACAAGCTCTGACAACTGCAACATAATTTCACACATGGTAAACATGAAGAGTCATGATTATGATTTTGAAAAAAATAAATTAACAAATGACATATCAAGTTTATGGACAAGTGTCACCAAATAACAGAAAACATTTGTATTGCCAACCTCTCCAAGTCAAATGACATGAGAACCAGATATTTGCTTGACAAAGTAAAATTTTTTTAAAAAACATAATACCAACTAAGCAACGCAATATAAAAGAATGAAATACTTTGGTCAACACCAGAAACCTGAAACAAATCCTAAATATGTGCATTGGGAATTTGAGAAAGGATTTTTTTTTTTTTTTTTGGGGGGGGGATGGTGGGGGTAAGTTGCTTGAACTTTCCAAATATCACCAGACTCTTTTTGTCCCAAAAATTAAGAGTGAAAACTTCATGAATACACATCCCAAAGAAAATGATTTCTGCACAATGAATTCATGTATGTGGTAAATTAAAAAATTCATAGATGTAGGAAATTATAAATGAATGTGAATTAAGAATTACATGTACCCTTTTTCTTCCCTGAATTGTAGAAACAATTAAAAAAAATATATTTTTGCTAAACTGCGAAACTAACCAAATTCATTCAGCATTTATGCATAAAAATATCACCACAGAATATATTGTGTGTTATACAACAGCAGCAGTTCAAACAATGTACAATGCACACACATGCATATAAATAGATATTACATTGACATAGCTACATGATGTCATGTTGATGCAAACAAAAATGTAGACCATAAGCAAGTTCGTGTGCATATGGACAAATAAAAAGCTATATGTTGAAAATCGAAGCTCTGAAACATCAAAAGAGAATTACATGGTGAAAGTGAAAGCAAACTACATGCAATTCACCTGATAGTTCACTCTGAAACGACCAAGGAGACGACAATATTCATGGTAATTAGCATGATCAGCAAGACCTGATTCCCCGATCACACATTGTTAGTAAATGTGATACCAAATGAATATAGATACAGACACACTTCCACCCATCGAGCCGATTGAAAAGATTCCCATAAATCCCAAGCATCATCAAGTCAGAATAAATAGAGGACTCATCAGTCACCTCAATGGTGCAAAAAAAAAAAAAAAAAAAGGAAAGAAAAATTTTAACACTTCCTATCATGATTCGATAACTCCATTCAATGAGAAAATCTATTACTTATAACCCATCCATTATCAATTGTTTCCCTACATATATTTAGCTCCAATTGCAATCATGCAATATTTGTCATTCGACTCCATAAAACCCCATAACCCATTCTTAAATAAGCAATCTATCAAAAAGATTCCTCACACTTTATTCCAAATAGGACCCATATCACCCAGTTCACCACCAAGTGGCATTTTCTTCTCTCCTCTTCCCAAGTTGGAATACTTTCCCACAAAACTATAGCTTATATTAAAACTTAACATGGACTGCAAAAAGGGGGGGACGTTGAAATCCAGGGTTATGTATTTTTTTTTTTTAAAAAAAAAAAAGCAAGAAGAAAGGAAAATAAGTGATGGTGAAAAAAAAAAGACGAAAACTTATAAATTAACCACACACACAATTGCACCATACTTTACTGCTGTTCAGTGACACCACAGCACTATTCAAGAAGGAAATATGAAGAATGCAACAAGCCAACAGAACCTTGTCCTGTTTGTAGGATTTCTTTGGTTCCTGTCATTAAATGTGCCAAAAACTTAGAACGAGCAGCATCATTTGTGAACAAAGATCGACGAACAGATGCTAGCCGGACCAAGCACTCCAATGCCTAGAAAGAAAGGTAACAGTCTAAAAATAAGAACTGCAAGTGGAAGTGGAAAATGGCAAATAAAAATGGCTAGTTAACTGAGAAGTATGAGTCTATTTTCTAATATTCAATGAAAACAAAACCACAAATGTACGAGGTACATCAATCGTAAATTATGCATTTACTTGTACACAAAAACAATCAGCAATAAACAGTTCAAAGAAATTAGTATATGTTCATTCAAAGCATAAACTTGAGAACAGATGCAAGCAAAAATTATTTTGTGCCAAATATTATAATGGAGTAATCATGAATGTCTCTTTGTTATAAAAAGAAACGGAGCACACTTTATTGGACAGCATTCAATCCCTTTGTTTCTCCGATGAAAAAAAAAGTAAAGAAAACCGTAAATTCTCAAAACACCAGATGGGATGAGAGCATTAGTGAAAAGGAGTGATGCATGAGAGAGTGAAACAAATAGAAGTTACCATGAAAGACACAATGAATTTCCACAATGGAGTTTGAATTTTCAATGAAAAAACAACTAAATTACAAACCAAGGAAACCACACACAGAGACGTATATGTATTTCAGTTTATTATTTAAACAAAAAAAGTAAATCAAGCGAATAGGCTGTTGAATCTCAACCAAATAAATGTCATCTCTCAATCTAGGGCCATCTAAAAACCATCTAAGAAATGAGGATTTCTTTTTTTCGTCGCATGGTTCTATGTGACAACAATAGCAACTTATGTAAACTAAACAAGCTTGACTCATAGGACAAGAAGTAAGACTGGACCTAACCTCCTTTGAAAGAGGAGATGTTGTAATGGCGTAATAATCAAAAAATGTCTGCAACGTTGATGGATCCTCTAGAACTGGCCTCCAAGATGATGGAATCTGTAACAAAATGAAAAACTCTACAATTTATAAACAATTTCACAGAGAAAAGTTCATCTGAATCATAAAGATCATAATCAAATCAAATTCATATATTAGTAAATAGGTGATCACTACCTGAACGGTGCCAAATTCTTCTGAGCTTTCATCAATTGAAGTCCCAACAAAATCAAAAGACAAGCATTTGAGAGCAAGGGAAAGCGCCAACTCTTTTAATCGACTTGAAACTGTACCATAAAATACAAAACATTGGAATACCAATCTTCAAAAATCCATACAACAAAGGGAACAATGGGGGTGTAGGGAATATATATATAGAGAGAGAGAGAAAGAGAGAAGAACACAACATAAGAACGTTGACACTACCATCATTTTTCAATTGAACCAGTGATGTTAAAGATATTTGGAATATTTGAAAAAGCGATTGATCCCTAAAGGAGCAGGCTACCCGTCGATGATGCGTTGATGGCAACCCTGGATTAGGCTGAGAATTTAACCATCAAAAGAAACACAGACAGGTGTTAGTCAGAAGATATTTAAGATAACAGTAATAAAAACAATATCAAAAAAATTAAAAAAACAGAACAATCACAGAGTTCTCATTCCAAATGAAACATTAGTCGCATGGTGTATAATTCTAATTGCGAAGCCAAATCCATAAAGATCATCATTTGACTAGGGGCTTTCACCAATACGCCTCAATATGACTCTACGAGTTATGCACACACTAAGATGCCTTACATACAATTTGGTGTTGTATATAGGTAGTTGAATTGATGGATGAATGAACTATTGCATAATGTCAAAAACTAGTCAAATTTCTACATCCTTTCATAACCTGGATGCCATGAGCCTTGATCGATGCATGAGCAGCACAGTATCAACACAGGCATCAAAAGCGATATGAGGATCACCATGCTTGCATAGTCTAGTCTTTTGGTCACTCCTTTGAGGTTATCTTATGCAGCAGATCAGCTGAATAAAATATTTTTTACTTCTAGAAAATTATGTTAAAAAACTTTCTTTTTAAGAAAAAAAAAAAAATGCACATTTGCTTCACAGAAAGACAGAATCAGAAACATTCATGTATTACAGATAATCTTAGATATCTTTTGTTCTTTCTATAGCATCACTATTTCATTTTCTGACGCAACGCAGCAGCTAATAACCATTATACTAAGAAATTTTAACAAATGTAACAAACTAACCTGATTCATCTCGGAGACAAGTTGATTCAGGATCTTCAAACCAATGGTATAATGATCTGATGTCGCCTGCTTAAATGAGGAAAAAAAACAAGGAATAATAAAGAAGTAAGATTCATGATCAACATATCTCTGAAAGAATAACACGCTACCCAATGGCATGAATAGTGATTAATTACAAAATTCTGCCTCTGTTTTATCTGCTAGCAGCATGCACATATCCCTCCCGAGCAGTCTCATTCCCTTTAAGTACCTCCTCTTATATTTCACTTCCGGAAATAATAACTAGATTGATTTCATGACTACGCAACCTAGATTACTTCAGTTCCAAAGTAATCTAGAAGTCATAGGACTTGTACTATCCACTAATGCAAACACATACGTACCAGGGAAAATGTCATTTCTAAATCACACATAAGGAAATGATGTCAGTTGAACATAATGAGACTTGAATTTTGATGCCATCCATTCGGCTAGTGCAGAATCAAGACTACACGTGTAAAGGAAAATTTAAAAAAAAAAAAGAGCAAAACGAAAATGCAAATCATTGGCTTCACCTGACTCAAGAAATTCGTCGACTCCTTAACCACATCCCTAAATCTATCATCATCAAACCACCCAAACTTAGTAACACGACACAAAAGCTGAATCAAAGACGCAATAACAAACGGTTGCATCTCAGGCCCTCTGGTAGCCAGATAATTGACCAG
This sequence comes from Omphalea diandra, assembly GCA_949677035.1. Lineage (NCBI taxonomy): Eukaryota > Viridiplantae > Streptophyta > Magnoliopsida > Malpighiales > Euphorbiaceae > Omphalea > Omphalea diandra. The sequence continues at coordinate 11,729 of CATIWR010685057.1, read as the reverse complement.
ATAATTACGAATGTCGAGACGAAGCTGAAGCGACAAGCTATGCTCGGTAACTTGCTTAAGAAGACTCGAACTAGCAAGCATCAGAGCATACGGCGTCAATGCGTTATCAAGAATGTACTGGCATTGCGAAATGTAATCCGTATTCATCGAGAAGCATTTCAACGTGTTCTCCGCGTGCGCTCGCTCGGCCGAGTCTTGCGAGTTGTATAGCCGCTCGCATAGCGCTTCTAGCTGTGCTAAACTCTCCATGTCAACGCTAACCTGAAAAAAGTAACTGTCAGAGAATCGCGTGATCGGAATGGAGAATCTTGAAAAAGCTGCTTCGTTTATTCGAGATAACGAATTAACAGTGAAATATTAGGGTTAAGAAAATTAATCATAACCGTACCTTTGGATCTGAGATCTAAGAATCGGAGATTAATAGACTAAATATAGAACATCTAAGAGAGACGATGGCCGATGGCGAGCAAATGCTTATGTTTCTGTTGTTTTCCACGAGTCGGTGAATTATTTGTGTGGCTCGAGAGTATGTTTTACTCTTTTTGTAGCCGTTGATGGCACGGACTGGCATAATTTGTTGAATGGTGCCACGTGCTCAAGTGCAGAAATACATTTTGCACACAGTCGCACGGTTGTTGCTCTTACACTTTGTATGCCAGAATTGAAATTTTGTGTTAATGTTTCCTTTCTTTTCTTTTTCTTGTTTGACAAAGTATAATTTACTCTTTCTTTTTTTTTTTTTTCCCCTTTTGGTTACTAAGAGCTTTCGATGATTTTATAGTAAATTTAATTAGTGAAATTAACTAAAATTTAAAAAAAAAACAAGGCAAATAAACCCATAATTTCCCATTATATATTTTCTTTTCTTTATAATAAATCTTATTTACAAGATAAATTATTATTTCATCCTCATGATGAGATCTAATACATTATTTCATCTCTTATTTTATAAAAAATAATTTAAATATTTTTATATTTTATGCTTATTATTTATAAGTCTTCCTGTTATAATTTTCATCAAGATAATATAAAGGAGTGTTGAATTATTAGAATTTAATATTATTATTTGGAATCACTTTTCTATAAAAACAAATTTTCAAGTAAAGAATTTTAAAAATATAAGATTATTATATTTAGTTTAATATAAGATTTTATTTAAAATACAAAATTACTGTGTTTGCTTTGTTGATAAAAAAATTTAAAAAAATTAACTCAAATTATTATTACATCTATAATATAATTATACTTTATTTAATTAATCAATATAATTACTTAATAAGTCTCTAAAGTATCTAAATATGAAATAAGAACCACTGTAAATTGTTTTTTCTAGCTAATAATAGTTGAATCATGATTACATATTTCATTATCAATATTAAGTAAAATACAAGATAAAAATATAAATTATTAATAAAAAACGAAACAACAACCATTCAAATTAAATAACATATATAAATTATCAAAAATTTTCATACTAAATAAAATACAATCTAATTAATAAACTTTGGCAATATGATTTTTATTTTATTTTGTAATAGCTAACTGATTTTCCTTTTTAAAGTTTAATTTATAATTTGATTAGGATTCTATTAAATAAATTATTAAATTTTAATTTAATAAATAAAATATATAAAAATTATACATGAATATATATTAGAATAATTAAGTATATATTCGTTTATGTATATATTTATAAATTTCAATGACATGAGAAATTAACTTTTCTACGGTTAAGATGAAAAAAAATTTTCTCATGTAGATAAAAAAAAAAATAAGAATGAGATTTATCGGTTCCAAAATTTAGCTTTTCTAATAATATAATATTTTCAAGCAAATCAAAGAGTGGAAACATTCTTGAATTACTTGTTCATCATAATCTACAAACCAAACCCTCCCTAGAAGTAGAAAATTGCTCTTTAATCTCTCATCTCCGATACTTCCTCCTCATCCACATCCTCATCTCTTCTCCATTTTCCCTTTTTTATGTTCTTGACGAAATTTTAACAGAAATACTATCATTAATAAATTTGGCACTTAGTCACCATTCGTAACATAATGAAAAAGGGATAGACTTATTAGCTTGGACAATGCCAAAATCATGACTGTCGATGATGTTGAGCTCAATAAGCTCATCTTCGCGTTTGTTCTTAGATGATGGAAGCGGCAACGAGGAGCAGTGTGGCGGGCGAGATTGATGAAGTAGGAGGGCAAGATTTTGACAAGTAGAATTGCTGCCGTTATTAGGGGGTGGTGGTTCTCATTTTGGAAACCCTAGGGTTGGAAAATGAATCATTAAGTGAAGAATTGATATGGGGATTGAGATTTTGCTTTTAGTTGTAGAAATGAGTATGAGGTTATGTTGGGTTGCCCAGAAATGAAAGTAAATATTTAAAAGTTGGAGATGGATGAAAGTTAGGTATAAAATTTTTTTTATTATTTAACTAAGGAAAAAATATTTTTAAATTGATAAAAAAAACCCAAATCAGTCTAATAATATCAAAATATAAAAGATTTGAATTAATTTTTATAAAATAAAAGAGGAAACAGTGCATAAGAACTAAATCATAACTTATCCTAATTATGATTTGGAAAATCGCACTAGAAATCCCAATTGGTTATTTTGAAATAGTAAGCAACAAATCCATCTAAAAATATATAAACAAAGTCATAATAAAATAATTGAATTTCGTGAATTTGATTCGGTTCTCAGTGCATTTTCCCTCGCATTATTAAATGCAAAATGTTGAAAGAAATGCTAGTAAAATGATTTATGTGCATCACTAAAACATTTAAGAGTGGACTTAGAGTTTGGAATTTCAGTAATGTAATTCTCTCTTTAATAATCAAAAATGAAAAATAAAAAACATGGGTTGTGATGAATGTACAAATTGAAAGCCGACTTCCTTCTTCCAATAAAGTGATAAGGTGATTTCTATATGATCATGTTTTTTGAGTTTACATTGTCAATTCATCAGCAAAGAAATTAATTATTTTATATATACCGCCTTCAAATTTGAATCTAAGTCAATAATAATAATAATAATAATAATAATAAACTTCTTTGACCACTCATGTATTACTCATAATTACTGCCTTGAGAGAAAGCAGAAAATGTGAGGCTGAAAGAAAGGTGATGATGCAATATAGTTAATGGATGCCAATTAGAAGAAGCAAGATACATATGAACTAAGCTTTAAGAAATTAAAAAAAAAAAAAGTAGGATACTTTATTGCTTTCTTTTTCTTGTCAAATACAGCGTGTTTGTTCCTTATCCCACTCCAACTTGCAAAGCAAAAAATGTAAGCATGTCAGAAGTGCTTATGTCGAGGATCTTTATATGTTGTTTGTGAGAAGGGCTTGATATTGAATTAGTCTATTAATCTGCTGCAATAATAGAGCATATGATGATGATGAAAGCTCTGTGATGACCCGCAGGTAAGGTTCATTATTTTTGGTGCTACCTTATTAAGAAGCTTACCTAATAATAGCTAGTAATGAACTGGTGGAGGAGAAGGCCAGCAGGACATCATAGTTTATGCAGACATCATCGATCTTCTTTCCATTATTTTTCCATAGCTCAATGCTGTTATGTGTTTCTCGTGATAATTATACATTCGCTTGCATTCACTGCTGATGATGATGCACAAATGTATATATTATATTATTGCTGTGGACAAAAAATGGATAAATGGTGACATCAGGTACTTAGCCGCCCATACATGTTATCCTTTTCATAACGATGGATGTATGCATGTCCGGTGAAGGAGAATGTGTGTGGAAAGATAACTGGCTTTCATCTCTTCTAGTAGTTAGCTTAGCTCCCATTTGTAGTAACTAGATATTACAATTAAATATTGGATAGCCACTCGATACTCTCTTTCAAAAGTTTACCAATTTTGTATAGCTAAGAAAAGAGAAGTTCATTGACTACACGTTTCTTCTTTTGGGAATTTTATTTATATGGCATTAATCAACATAAGCTAGATATATTTGGTGAAGACGAAGTGTTTGACAGTCAATAAGGAGGTGGGTTTTGCTAATTACCACACAACCAACTATAAACACAACTAGAAACCGAAGATATCTAAGTGAAAACTACGTGTCCGCGTCCATAATTTCATGATCAAAATATAGAAAGACAACAAAGCAAAACCCATAATTTTTCTTGCAAAGATAATCACTATGGGGCTTGAATGACCTCATGGTATATCATCGAAATAGGCAAAAAGGATCTGTGGAAACGAGGAAGAGAAGTAGAAACATGTATATATATATATATATATATATAGAGAGAGAGAGAGAGAGAGAGAGGGGGGGAATAAGAAATGTGGCCATTTTTATTTTTATTTTGTTTTTCTACTCATTTTTTAGGCCAATTTTGATGACGCAATTGCTGCAGTGATGGACTAATGGATCTAGACCCAACATTAACTATAAAAATGAGCAAATTATATTATGAAATTCTGTCTATAATACTTTGTGATTCAAAACACACATGACAAAAATATGAAAAAAATCTCTTTCTTCTTTTTTTTTTTGAATAAATTTTCTTTTTGTTTACTTGAAACATTACTGTTTTGTTTATTTTTTTTAACAAATTTGCTTTTTTAATTTTAAATATACATATTTATGCTTTATACATATATTTTTTTGTTTTTAATTACATTGACATTATTATTATTATTATTATTATTATTATTATTATTATTATTATTATTATTATTATTATTATTTCATATGTTTAGAAAAATATTCATACAAAAATTAGTATAAACTGTAAGTTTTATCAATTTTAATGTTACAAAAAAAATTGAAAATATCAAAATACATAACTATACCAAATAATTAACTATAAAAAATAAACTAGAGTTTATAAAAAAATGAACTTATGGTTTACTGATAATAAAATTATAGTTTATATCAAATGAATCTATAATTTATAAAAAATTGAATCTATATTTTACACAAAAATGAACTTCTATTGATAAGAAATTTACAGTTTATATCAAAACGAATCTACAGTTTACAAAAAATGAATATACATTTTATTGATAATAAATTTATAATTTATATTAAATGAATTTACAGCTTACAAAAAATGAACATATGATTTATTTGATAATGAGTATACAGTTTACATAAAAATGAACATATAATTTACAAAAATAAACTTACAGTTTATATTAAATGAACATACAGTTTTAAAAAAACATATAATTTATATTTAAATGAATCTACAGTTTACAAAAAATAAATATGTATAATTCTTCAAGAAAAAAATAAGTGCATATTTGTTGACCAAAAAAACACTCATTTCTTTTTTTTTTTCATGTGTGATAGCCTTTTGGTCTATATTAAAAATATACATAAAAGTCCATAATATAATAACTCATAAAAATGAGGTTTCATGGAGGTATCTAGATCTGTGAAGTGTTTAGTATGTGGGATATTGTAGGATATGGTGGGCCCAAAACATCTAAACTTTAATATGACTTGAGCTCACATGCAATAATAAAACAAATTATATCATGAATTTTTATTCATATAATATAAATTAGGGGTTCATGACATGTACAAAAATAAAACAAAGGGATGCTTTCCCTTTCTTTATTTCTTTCTTTTTCATTTTTTCATTTTTTTTCTTTCTTTCTTTGTTATTAGACATAACAATCATTTTTTTCATTTTTTCATTTTTTATAAATGAAACTTTTGTGTGTTTTTATATATTAAAATTTTTTTATTATATATAATTATATTAATACAATTTTATAATTATATTAATATATAATTGTATTTTATATTATTTAATTATATTATATTATTATAATTATATAATTTATGTTATTATATATAATTTTATAGAAAGATTATATGTAATTCATATTATTATATTAACTAATTTATATTAATATATTATTATATTAAATTATATATTAATATAATTTTATTTTTAAATATGATATTATATTAATTTATGTTCAATATTATTAATATTATTAAATGAATTTTATATTTTTTTTAGTTCATTTGTTACGTGGTGTAGATTGATCAGTTTAAATATATAAGTTCATTTGTTGTAAACTGTAAGTTCATTTTTTATAAAGTGTTTGTAAACTGTAAGTTCATTTTTTATAAAGTGTAAGTTAATTTTTTCTAAATTATAAATTCATTTTTTTTAAACTGTGAGCTTATTTTGGCATAAAATATACACTATTATCAATAAATTGTAGGTTTATTTTTTATAAATTATATATTTATTTTGTATAAATTGAAGGTTCATTTGGTATAAACTATAGACTGTAGGTTCATTATCAGTAAACTGTAGATTCATTTTTAGTAAAATGTATATTCTTTTTTTTTTTTGTAGATTATAAGTTCATTATTAGTAAATTATAAGTTCATTATCAGTCAACTATAGGTTCATTTTTTGTAAATTGTAGGTTTATTTTTTATAAATTGCAGGTTTATTTTAGTATAAATTTTAGATTCATTATCAATAAATCATAGATTCATTTTTTGTAAACTGTATATTTATTTTTTGTGAATTGTAGGTTTATTTTTTTGTAAACTGCAAATTCATTTGATATAAACTGTAAATTCATTATCAGTAAACTGTACGTTCGTTTTTTTGTAAACTATATATTCATTTTTTTTTGTAAACTGTTGGTTTATTGATATACTAAATATAGAATATATTACAATTAATTATAAATTATTTTATTCTTTTTATTTTTAATTGAACATTTTGACACAATTATATTTTTCTTATTATTATATTATTTTTCATAATTTTATTTTATATTATGATATTATATATATAACATAAAATAAATATTCATTAGATTAAATAAATCACATATATTTAAATTGATTTTTATAGAATAAAATCTCACTTATTAGAACAAGAAAAAAGATAAAATAAGATAAAAATACAAAAAATTGTACCAAAAAAATATGAAAAAGAAAAAATAAAAAATAAAACAAAAAAGAAATTAAAACACACAAAAATCTCATTTATAAGAAAAGAAAAAATGAAACAAACAAGAAGAAAGAAAACTATTGAAGCGTTTTATTTTTCACACGTGTCATGAACCCCTAGTACATATTATTATTTAGATATGAGTTCATGGCATATCAACCCAATAATAGGCTGTGAAAAATCACTATATGAATTATTCAAAATTATCTAAATATTTGAGATGAATACATTACTTTCATGATCAATGAAAAAAAATAAAAAAAAAAAGGGAAATCGCATTCATATATATGTGAAGATATCCTAATATGGGAAATCGCATTCATATATATGTGAAGATATCCTAATATTTTACAGGCCATTTGCACATTTATTTTAATTATGAAATACATTATGAAGGTTTTTTTTATTATAAATATTTGTTATAATCCTAAGTGTTAGTTGGAATTGCTAATGGGAGTTTATTCATTTCTGAATTTGTAAGGTTCAGTTATTTGAAGCTAATATTTAAAGATAAAAATATTTTTAAATGCATTGTGTTGCTGTGAGAGATGAGCAATTAAGATCCCTTAAAAAAAAAAGCAATGCATAAGTTGTTTCGAAAACACTATTATTTTAAATATTGAATAATTTAAATATTAATTAATTAAAAATATCATTATCTAAACATCTTAAAAGAAAAAAAAATGTTTGTTATATGAACTATTTACTCAATGAGTATCTTTTATGTTAATAGTGTTCTAGTCTTATCGTAAATTTGAGATTTTATAAGAATGAGTGTTATGTAAAATTGAGATTTTATAAGAATGAGTGTTATAGTTTAAATATCATCAATTTAAAATTATCTTACCTAATATTATATCTAATTCAAATTCAGCATGGAATTCATTTCATTATAAATGAATTTCTAATAGAATTCATTTCATTGTGATGAATTTCTAATAGAATTTATTGAAAAGTGAATTTTGATATTTGATATGTTATATAATAAATAGATGTTACTTTAATAAAATGAATATTATATTTGATTTAAGTGTAAATTTTAATTTAATATTTAAATTTTCAAAAACTTCATAATATATGTTATGTTATTTTCTAAAAAAACTTTTACAAATATGAATATTTTAAAAACTTATATAAGTAAAAATTAGTTTAAATGAAATAAATTTGATATATACAATTATTAAAAATTTTTAAAAATGATTTAAAAAAGAAAAATAATATTAGTTTTAAGAGGAGAGAGAGAGAGAGAGAGAGAGAAAGTTGAAAGTGAATAATAAGAAGGAGATAAAAAAGAAAAAGAAAAAATAATGATAATATGGGAGATGAGAGAGAGAGACAATATGTTTGAATCAAATATACTTTTATCATAATACAAAAGTTACTAAATATAGAATTTATTTGAAAATTTATCAAATTTAGTGAAATTTAATAAATTTATAATTTTAATGTGATACAAATTTAAATAAAATTTTCTTTATATGAAATATTTTTAATTTAATTTTAATCCAATTTATTTATATTTAACATTATGTAAATCTGAATGATATCATTCTTATTTCTACTTTATTTCCATCTTATATTCACCAAAAGGTTCTACCAATCTTTCCATTGTTTTGCTAGCCATTAAATTTTGGTAAAAGATGCTTTCTTAAGAAGAGTTCAAAAGTATTCAAGAGGATTAATTTGCTTGTATGGGTGACACAAAATATGAAAAGACTTGAACTCAATTATAGTAGAATTAAATTTTATCCCCTATTATTTTTATAAAATTTCATTAAAATGTTTATCATCATTTAAATAGATCAAAAATACCTTTTGAAAGACCGCAATAAATTTTTCTATCATTAGTGTGTATTTTTCACTCAGAAATTTTTTTAATATTTTATCATAAACTTTATTATTTGTGTATTTAAACGAAATATGCTCATTAGATTAAAAATATAAATTCTTTCCATTGTAATGAATGTATTTCATTATTTCAGAAAAATAGTTGAATGTATGGGAAGGTTACCAAACCTTCCATCGTCCCGTCTCTATATTTCTCCAAAAGGTTAGACTAAATCCTCAACAAGTAAAAGTTTTGCCGCGTGGATTTAGTCTTCACTTCTCTGACCCGAAATCACAATCACACCGTAGGGCTCACTGCACGCCACAAGAGAACCCGGCTATCAATCAGTATCATTCATTCTCCATGTGTGCTTGCCTAAAATGGCAACATAGAGACCCAATTAATAATCAATCCATCAATCAGGTTATGCCATCCAAATCCGACTCTCTCCTTGCACCCCGTAACACCACGCTCCAATAATCCAATACTAGAAGTACACAAACCTCATGTGCATTCCAGTCGTTGGGCCCCATCCCACCTTCCTTTTCTTCCCCCAATTTGCCAATTCCTAGCTAGTCCTACTATATATACACTTGCCATTCAATTCATCAATCAATCAATCAAGATCAAGGCTTTTTGCTTCATTGATTATTAATATTGACAGCTTGAGGAGAGGGGAGCGAAAGAGAAGTGGGTTTTGTTTTTTTTTATCAAGTTAAGTCATCTTCAGTTTTCTTCTAGCAGGGTGAGTAAATGGGGTTTGCATTATTATTTCTACAAATGTATAAGAGCTAAACCAGGTGAAATGCTCAAGTTTTTTAGTGTAAGTTTGTTTAATACTAATAAAAGTTTATTATAATAAGATGAGTAATTAAGAATATTAATAATATAATAATAATAACTAAAGGTGCAGCTTTCTCCTCATTTTTCTCTCCTATTATCACTCTCCTTTTGCCATTTCTCAGCTCAATTACTAATCTCTCTCTTTTTTCATTGAAAGTTCCTTTTTTTGGGAATGATGCATTTGGTATAATTTATTTGCTTTCTAATTCCATTTCCGCCTCTCTCTTTATTGTTTTTTGGTGTAGAAGTCTCTTCTTTTTTGGAAACTCTCTCTGTTTTCTTGTGGGCTTGAAATTTTGGATCTCTCTATGTTTTGTTCATTCTACGCTCAGATCTTATTTGTGCTTTTTCACAAATTACGGTTTGAATCTCTGTTTCTCTCATTTAGCTTCTAATTTGATGTAATTTGCTGTGTAATTGAGCTAGGGTTTCTGTTTATTTGAATCTACGAATGAAAAATATTGGGCTTCATTATTGGCCGCTTCACTCTTCATTTCCTTTGGATTGTTGATTTGGAAAACTAGGGTCTGGTGTTGTGGATTTTGGAATTCATTATTAGAAATTTCAGCTGAATCTAGTTAAGATGCATTTGTGTGTTTTTATCTGGGTGTTAACCAATGCATTGAGATTTTGGATTTTTCCGTCTTCTTATTTTCCTTTTTTTTTTTTGGTTTTTTCAGGTATTCCTTTTTTATCCTTTCCTCGGCACTTAGTTCATTCCGGAACTATTTCTTAACTTTTCAAGGATTCCAATTCTGGTAACTCAAAGATTTCAGCTTTGGGTTTTGGCTTCTTGGTCTGATTCAGGTATTTAATTCTTTTGGTACTTTCCTATGGCTATTTTTTAGTAGTTTTCTCTCTCTATCTCTCTGTTTCTCTCCTTGTTTTTGTCTAAAGTTTCTTTTTTTTTTTTCTGGGTGTGATTGGTAGACTTGATAGCATACTCTTTGCCCTTTTTATTGTATTATGTTATATATAGCATGGCGTAATTCAATCTGCCAATTTAAGATGTGTAATATAATTAATGCAATACACTGCAGTAGAGGGCACCAAGTTTTCCTTTTATAGAATGTTAGTAAACCAATTGAATTGTCTATTTTTTATGGTCTAAAAAACGAGTGTTTTTCAATTTTGGTTTCAATTATGGCTTACCCTTTCATGTTTTATTGGCTTCTGAATTGGGTAAGCATTTACTTCTACTGGGGGAATATTATTATCTCTTTTTCCGTGTTTTCAGCTTTTAAGATCTTGCGGAAAATACTTGCCCACAGCCTCTGTAAATACGAGTCTCATAAAATAAGCTAATAGTGTATTAATATACGTAATAAATTTTTATTTTTATTCCTTTACTTCCCCAAGTGTAAAGACGCCCATATCTTTTGTTATATTTGGGAGCTTATGATCACTCAATACTTTAATACTACATATTGAATTTTGATTCTGTGCATGACTTATTTCTGTGTGTTACCTGCTGAGTTTTACCAATGTTATGCCTTTATATTTTATCTAGATATTATTCTTATGGCTTTCCTTGGTTTTATTTCTTTTTATAGCTTAATAATGTTCCTTCAAGCTTTGGCTGTTTTGGATTGTATAATTGCACAAACCAGTTTTATTTTCGTCCCACTTGTAGTTTGTCGTATTCTGTAAAGAGAATGTGTTGAAAATAATGAGCATGTTGGAGGTGGAGTACAAGCATAAAAAAGCAGTTCCTTCTCATTTACTCGACATTGATTTATTTCTCATCTGCTTTTTGGCTCAGGTTCTTATCCTGCTGATTGAATGGTTCTTAGCTGTTTAATAGGGATTGACCTTGTGATTGCAAGGAGATGAGTCACATTACAAATGAGAGTGATGATGGGGTGCTGTCAAAGGATCGGATTCAGTCTCCAATGGCTGAGGAAGGTAGTTGTGGTGGAAGTGCAAATGTAGGAGTTCTACTGAAGAAAGGGCCATGGACATCTGCTGAAGATGCAATTTTGATAGAATATGTGAAGAAGCATGGGGAGGGCAATTGGAATGCTGTTCAGAAGCACTCAGGGCTTTCCCGGTGTGGCAAAAGCTGCAGATTACGATGGG
>CATIWR010685034.1:0-13752 GCA_949677035.1 Omphalea diandra | reverse complement strand
TAAAAACCACTTTTAAATTTTTTTTTTTTTTTTGTTTTTTTTTTTTTTTTTTTAATTTTTTTTTTTTTTCCTTTTTTTTTTTTTTTGTTTTTTTCTTTCTTTTATTTTTTTTTTTTTTTTTTTGCTTTTTTTTTTTTTTGGTGTGTTGGGGGGTTTTTTTTTTTTTTTTTTTTTTTTTTGGGGGGGGGGGGGGGGGGGGGGGGGGGGGGCGCCCCCCGAGGTTCATTGGGTGGGAGCTGTATGTGGGGTAGTTGCCGTCTAATAATGGTAGTATGGAGATAATGTAGGTGATGGTAGCGCACGGACTTTATGAATAAAGTTGACATAGAATCTTGATGGATGCTGATTTGTTTCCTATCCTTAACAGTATTATTGTTATCATGTTATAAGTTGAATTTTGGCTTTTCTTTAGTGGAGTTGTATGAGCGCCGATTTTCTTTCCCTCGTACTCGAGCATTCATTTATAAGTTGGATTAGATTCTCCATTTTAATGGTCCAGAATGAAGGAGATTATATGCAGATCCGTTACTTATTTTTGACCCAAAGAATTTATTTTTTTGTGAAGGGAAGCACCCTTTTGCAAAAGGTTCTTTGTTTCCCTCTTCTGTAGTCTTGAGCAGATTTACCAAACAATGACAAAAGAGCATCATTGCCAGGCGGCTACAGGCATAGACAGTGTGTGCTTAATGGATCAGCTGATTCATTATTCATTTTTAGTTTGATTCGTTTATTCAATTTGTTTAATACTATATAAAATTTAAAAAATTTATGAAAATAAATTTAAAATCAGAAAAAAATATTATAAATATATTATAATAATTAAAAATATTAAAATAATATTAAAAATCAGTTTGGATAAAATTAAATCAATCATTGATCTAATTTTGGATTTTATCAATTTAATTGATTAGTCAGAGTCTGATTTCCAAAATATGGATAATTATCTACATGTTAGGTTTGAAGCTCTCACCCTCTCTAAGCTTAAAAACGAAACAAAAAAGAAAAAAAAAAAAAGAAGAAAAGAAAACCTTGTACAATAGACTCATGATATTATCCAGTGTTTTCTTTCCCCTAACATTGCAGAAAGGAAAAAGGCCTTTGTAGCCATGATAACTATCTTCCATTTCTTTCAAGTATTTCAACTAAATTTTGCTGCTGCATTATAACATATATTTTTACTCCATGATGTGGCTTTAAATCACTAGATTTCACTCCAAAACGTACACTAGATTTCACTCCAAAACGTACCTAAGTCATAAATTAGTCAAAACATTTCTAAGATTCACAATAATTACATGTTTAATAGCAAAATGAATTACATGTTTAATAACAAAATGAAATTAAAATCAAAACATACTTTATCCCATATTTGGAGAAAATAGAAAATATCAACTAAGGACTTTATAATATTTTAAATAACTCACTGACCTTCCAAAAGTTATTGCTGGAAAAATGGAAGACAGCATATGAATATATGTTGGGTAGTGGTTAGTTCCCTTATTGGAATCGCTGCTGATATGGTAAGAATTGGGTCGGTGTAACTGAGCTTGTATTGTTTCTATTTAATTCATTCTGCCTCTTCTTGATTAATTGTTTAGTTATTTTATGCATGTTTGAGTTGATAACAGGCTCTGAGTCAGAGTAACGGATGATGGCAACAGGAGAAAGCTTCGTTGTGCAAGGCCAGGGATCAATGGATTAAAGAGATTAAAAGAAAAATACTTGAAGTAAAAAATAAAATAGAATGACCTAATAACTTTTGGAAGTAGGTGGATTGTGCTGCATTTTCAGAACAAATATTACTAGTTGGTCAAATTAGTATCTAAATTGTGAAAGGGTATGATTAAAAGTTACAAAGGGCTGATATGATGTATCTTTTATAAAGATTTCATATCATCATACTTATGTGTATAGGGAGTGTAGGGTTAATAGTTTTAAGTATTGTTTTAATGTTTGGTTGTTTAATATTCCTTTGAAAGAGTTTAAAGATTCCAATTTTGACAATCAATTTTTCTTTCAGTATCAAAAATTATTATTTCTTGTTTCTATTTTAAATTTAGATAATAATTGTTATGCTTTAAACATAATGATTTTTTAAGATTAAAATTATATTTTCAAAGTTGAAACTTTTTCAGTTGAATAAAATTGTTCTTTTCTTGCTCATTCTATCCTTTCCTCTCTTCGAAGATAAAAGCCCCTCTTTATAACAACATTTTTTTGAGATATTTTTGCTCATAATCATTTTTTTTTCAATTATTTCTATTGATGTTATTTATTTTTATTTGAAGAAAATTATTCATTTTTTAAATTCATTTCAAGAAGATTATATAGCTAGTTTTGAATCTCTTTTGAAACTTAAAAATACAACTTTGAAATTTAAAAATAGAACAAAATTATTTAAAATAAAATATAATAATCAAAATTATTTAAAATAAAATATAATAATCTCAAAATTAAACACATGAGTCTAAAATAGACCAAGAATTTAAATAAAATGTAATTCTGAATTTAAAAAAATTAAAAAAAAACTTGCTTATGACTTTCATGAGACAAGTTTAAAAATTAAATTCTTTTCTTGAAATAACAATAAATAAATGACTAATGAAAATAATTGAAAAACCAAGTGACCATGAACACAGATAGAGAGCTACATTTAGTTGAGTGGGGTCATCTGATCCCACTCAAAGTTTAAAATATTTTGTAACTTATAAAAATTTTGTTACGTGATGTCACTGGAAATGACTAAAATGACTCATCATAAAACTTAAGATCCAACCCTTCTCCTGCATTCTCTATTTTATTTTACTATTTCTTCGTATCGTATCGTCTCATCATATTGAAAAAAATAAACTTTGATTTCATTATTAATTTTTTTTTTTAAAAAAGAAAACTTGTCCTAGATATAACCATGTAAAGATAGCTTTGTATAATTGGAGAAGAGACAAAATTATTTGTTTAAACGAGGTTAACTAATTGGAGAAGAGACAAAATTATTTGTTTAAACGAGGTTAACTAGTATGCTAATTTTTATTTTTATTTTTTAAATTCATTCTTTATTCTTTTATTTTTATTTAGTTTAACACTACTTTATTTTAGATTTTTCTATTAGTTAATTAATTAGATTAATATTGATTGTTGAAAATTTAAAATTAGTTGATGCATGAGTTTTACTGTATTAGAAATAACATGGAAAGTTTTTTGAATGCCGTTTTTCGATTTCTTATGTAAGAAATAAAAGAGATTTCAGGTTTGACGTCTTTTTTTTAGCTTAAAGTTTGTTAAATTAATTATGAAATATGTTTTATTTAGATTATATTTTTAGTTTAATTAAACTAAATATAAATTTAGGGTTTTAAAAAATAAATATAAACTAATGTGAACTAGATTAGAGACAAACTTAAAGCTATAAAGAGTGAAATAAACTATAAAAAAGATCTCATTCAAAGCAAGGAAGACACCACAAAAATTTCAAATCTTGCCATATTTGGACAATTTTCTTCACAAGGGCAAAATTTGCATTTTTTTATTTCCATTTTCATGTGTAGATCCTCAAAATGAAATCTACAAGTTCAACTCTACAAATAAAGAAAATTGCACTAAAAATGTTCTAGAAGGTTCTAGAATATTTTAAAAAACTTTTAAGAATATTCCAAATATCTTTTGGTGGAGGAATAATATTCCTAAAAAAGGAAGGCAACACATATAGTAAAAGAGATCAATAAAATTAGGTCAAATATCTTCCAAGATCAAGACCTCAAGAATATTCTTCTATTCCTTTCTTGGTCGAATTTTACTTCCCTTTAGAAAAAGTTTTTCTTTTATTTCTTGAATTGTAATATGAGATAATATTTAGGAAGTTTAAATGCATGCTTAGCTAAATAGGCATATGACATTTTTCCTATTTAGTTTATTTCTTATTTCTATAATAGATATTCCTAGTTAGTAAACACTGTAATGCTTATAAATAAGTCATTCAAACCATGTATTGACACTCAACTTTGATCAATATAATTTTGATTTTTTGTAAGAAATTATTCTTCTATTTGATTCTCAAAAGAATTTTGCAAGGCTATTTAAGTGAGGGTTTAAGTAGTTTTGCAAACTCGTTTAATTCTAAACTTAAAATTGACTTAGTTCTTTTTAGGTTTAGTCTTAAACACCCTTTAATTCTTTGTAACTTAGGTTGCTTGATACAAGTTATCTAGAGATCTAGTTGGGAATTAAAGTTCTTTACTTGATTCTTAAATGTTCCATAGGCAAAAGTAACAACATTGATTATGAATTTGGGATAAATTACTCACGTTTGCATCATTTGGTATAAGAGTTTAGACTTCAAAATCAAGTACATATCCTATTATTTATCTTGTTTATTGTGTGCTTCTTATTTTTCTTGCTCTAATCGTTTTCTTTGTGCTTATTTTTCTCTATTCATTTTCTTCTTCTTTTCTTCTTCAAAATCGTTTTTTTTTTGGTGTTCTTCTTCTTAAAATTGTTTTTCGTCTTTGTTACTAATTAATTATTTTTAAAAAAAGAGTTTACAAATTGCACTTTATTTCTATCAATTTGGTTTCAACTAATTTGTTTCTTTCTGATTAGCTTCCATTATTAAAAAAAAAAAGATGACCAAAGTAAAAAAAAAAAAAAAAGAAATCAAAAAAAGAAAAAAAGCAAAAAAAGAAAAAAAGAAAAAAAAAGTTTAAAATTATGATTTGGTGACTTTAATTCTTACTATACTTGATCTGTCTTATTTCCATTTGTTTTTGTTTGCTTTCTTTGTGTTCTAAAGTTAAGATTAAGTTGGAATTACTTGCTTGCTTTATGATTAAGCTTGAACTTGATAAAAATAACTTTTGCTCCAAAAGAACTAAAAGAAAAGAACGAAGAGTGCTAAAAAGCAACAATTATGAGTTCATTAGAGGGTAAAAGCCTATTTTGTATAAAACATGAGTGTGAGTGTCATATTTTGAGAGTAAACACATGAGGGAATGCTTTATGAAGATTTCTTTTATTTCTTGCTTCTTGTTTCTAACAATGAGAGGTTGGGAATTAATAAAAGAGTCTATTGAATTTAAGCACCTCATAGATGTAGCAAATCAAATAAATGGGGGAAGAGTATAAAAGGACGAAAAAAGGCAAACTACCACAACATTACCAAAATAATATTAAAGTAAGCAAGAAAAGGGAGGTGGCAATATGAAGATGATAAAGAGCCCATAAATGAAATCCAAAACCACAACGTAGGGAGCACAAAGATGAAAATCCTAACTTTTCAAGGAAGAAATGATTCCGAAGAATACTTATCATTGGAAAAGATGGTGGAGTTTATCTTTGAGTCCTACGACCATTTAGAGGAGAAAAAGGTAAAGGTTGCTATTGCTAAATTTAAAGGTAATCCCTTATTACAGTGGGATTAAAAGTAATTAACTAAAAACATATTATGAAGAGGACCCTATTTCTACTTGGCAAAAGTTAAAGATAAGAATGCGAGAGAGGTATGCACTAAATTCCTATAAAAACTTGTGTAATCAACTTCAAAATTCTACACAAGCTTCTAGGAGAGTTAAAGAATGCTACCAAGAGATTGTTGATGAGATACCACTATTGGAGGTTTGTTCTAATGCTGAAATTGAAAGTCCTATGCAAGATGATATATTGGTTACAAGTAAGACTGATGATGATGATCTTAGAGAAGAAAACAAAATAATAATATGAAAGAGAAAGATAGAGTGAACATGAGAGAAAAAAAAGAAATAATTATGCAACAAACAACGGGTTATGAGAAAACCAAAGAGAGATGTGAGAAAAGAGAGGAAAAATAAGAGTTCAGAGAGGATGCACAAAAGAAAAGAGTGGCACATGCAAAAGGAGAGCTTAGAGAGAATGCATAAAACAAAAGAGATGTGCATGCAAAAAAAGAGGATAAGCAACAATAAAATGTTTGTGTTAAAGAGAGTGATGTGAGAGAAAGTTAATTTTCACCAACACCCATGACCATGTTTCTATTCAAGGGATATATTTTGCTACTAATGATTTATATGATATTTTATATAGTGCTTTTGTGACTCTTTTGAAGGGGTATGAAGAATTGTTTTCCAACAAGTAGGTACCAAGAAGACTTCCATCCATGAAAGAAGACGAGCATCAAGTAGACTTCATTCTTGGTTTCATGGCTATTAATGTAACATCTTTATTTGCATTCATTGGCATTCTTACATGAACATATTCATTACATAAATGATTTACAATCCCACATGAATATATGCGATGGATAAATGATATTTTAGATATGTGAATTGGATAAGCATGATGATGACACTTCACCATGCAATGGATAAATGAATTGGATAAGCATGATGATGACACTTGCACCATTACATTTGGGACACTTGAACATATATGTAATGTTTGTATAGTTGCATGACAATTATCTTATGTTGTGTGCATGTTATAATATCATAAATAATGGTTTTTTAGAGCTTATTTAAAAGTATAAGGAGCATATGAGGATTAGGAGATGGATGAAGGCAATGAAGGAGTGAAGAAGAAGGAATAAAGGGGAAAAGTGAACTTTTAACCAATGGAAATGAGACACCATGATTTTGTCTTGTTACAATAGGTTTACAAGTGGAATTTTTTAGCTTTTAGGATTAGAATAGAGAGGTTAAAAGTGAAGGGCAACAGAAGAAAAAAAGAGCTAAGGAAGAAAGAAAGAAAAGAAGAAGAAGAAGGAGGAGAAGGAGAAGGAGGAGGAGGAGGAGGAGGAGGAGGAGAGGGAGAAGAGTAAGCTGCCTAGGAAGGAATCTTAAGCTTTTCTGGTTCTAAGAAAATAGATAAGTTAATTTATCTTCTTTCCACATGAAATTAATCCCTCATGACATGTTAATCATGCATGGTTAGTAAGAATTATGGAGTATTTAAGGTAGAGCTCATTTATGAAAGTTGAAATTCAATAGAACAAGAGCTGAATGTGTTAGTTTTGTTGTTAGAGCAGAATTTTGTACCCACAATTTCATAACCCTAGAAGAGGAATTAAGGAAAGTGAAAAATATGAAAGTTGTAGCTTTATGCTCTATATAAATACATGCAAAACATTTTTGCTTTTTCTGGTGTGTGTGAGGAGATATGGCTCCTTCATTAGGGTTGGTTCATAACCAACCGAAATCACCTCAGTCTTTTTGTTTTCTTATATTTTGATGACCTTATGTTCAGATTTAGACAAAGTGAAAAATATTAAATTTGCAAGGTTATATCCCTTCTAAATGCTTATAAATAATTTATTCTTGATTTATTATGTGGAAAGAAATATGCCTCATTGATTGTAACTGACCCTGAAATCGATGAAACCTCATTAGTCTTATAATTCTATTTTTCAAGAATTTGATGACTATAGATTTGAAATTTGATAATGTGATAAACATGAAAGTTATATATTTATGTCTGATTTATATGCCTGTGAAATATTTTTACCAAATTTAACATGGTTGTTGAGATATTGCCCCTTCATTATGACTGATTGTCAACATATTGAAAACCTATTCACCTTGAGATTGGTCATTTGTTTTGGTTTATAGACTGAATTAGACAATTAGTAAAATATGAAAAATGTTTCTTTATGTGTTTTGTAACTTATGGTAGATTATTTTTGCAATTAGATTTGTATAACTTGAGATATACCTAAGAATGTAAGACCTACTCAGACTGAGATGACATTGAAATAGGGCAAAATTCAAAAATTTACCACATTTTCTATATGTCTTATATTGACCTCAAATTTGACTATGTTACATCATTATGTGTTTGGTTTATTTATAAAAATAATCAAGTCATTTGGATAATTATATATAAAGTTATTACTGTAAGAGTGTAGCAAGGTCGGGCTGCTATATAAGGAAAATATGCATAAACACTAGGTTCACTTGCATGGATCATGCCATAGTTGCATGCCGAGCATTTATAATCATTTTGACATACTTATAACCATGTACGTATCAAATTTTAGGATCTCAACACTTTAAGGAAGCCCTAGAGAGAGAACCAAACCCACCATAAAGGTTGGTCACATCAAAAGGTAAGTAAAAATCATAATTAGATTCTAATGTGTATGTGTGATAATTTTATAATATGATTATGTTCTATTACATGTATATGAGATTGAATTGTTACACTTTACATGTGAATACAATTCAAGTGAGATTTATATGCTCTAAATGATTACTTGGTATAGCATTGTGAATGAACACTTGCATATAAAACTAAAAGGATATTGTGACCAGTTTGTCAAACACTTGCAAATCACATGACCAATATGTCTTATTGGCACATGTTATTGATCAAATGATTCACTTGTTATATGCTGGCCAATAAAATCAAATGTCACTTAAATCATATGAATTCTAGGGTGCAGTGTTTGCCTTATAAGGTCACGACAAAAATCAATCTATTGCACTTGCACTTGCACTTGCATAGTCAAATGTTATACTTGCAATGTATCCTGATGATATTCTTATGTTGGTTGTGCCATAAGAATCTAATTATTTTTTTTACTTATTAAGTCATGACTCACTAAATCACAATTATGTTTTTTAGATACTGAAGCATAGAGTTTTGCATAAAGACACATGAACCACAGGTCATCGGTTGAATTCCAACTCTCTCTCTCTCTCTCTCCTTGCGCCATGTACATATATCTAGATAGGAGCTAGTTTATGGTCAGCAGCCTTAAACATTAGTTAACATATATGTATATTAAATACATGTTGGAATGTGTACGTATGATGAATAAACCTTTATGCATATGTATTTTTGGACTTGAATGCCATGATTTGTAAATGAAAATGGTCGTTATAATTAATGAAAAGGAAAGTGTAATAATGGAAAAGAGTTAGGTTGAATAGGAGTTATTTTCTTCAAAATCAATAATTACAGGAGTTGTTTTCTTCAAAATCAATAATTACACCTTTATGTAAGGAGGTTTCTTTTGATTCTAAACTTTATTTTGCTTCTAACAAAATTTTTTAGTTCTAAACTTTGTTTTGCAACTCATAAACTTAACTTCTCTTTATCTAATATTTTTGTTTCCTTTTTAAATTTGTTTCATGTTTTAGTGGTTGTTCAAACTTGGTGAAAAAAGCATTTTTGCAATTTATCTTCTACTATTACTATTTTCTTATTTACATGGAATTTGTTCAAGCTTTATTTTAATGAATGTGTGTGATTTGTATTTGAACTTGGAGGAAAATTTAGTTGTATACATGGTGTTCCAATAGAAGATAAGTTCCTTTTGTGACTACATTGATTAATGCTATAAAAAGAAATTACAAGGTAAGGAAAGTGTGGTTACTAATGCTTTATCGTGATGATATGAATTTATTTCTACTTTAAATGCTAAATTCTTGGGTTCTGTGTATATTAAAGAGTTATATATGGATGACCATGATTTTAGAATGTTCTTTCATCCTTGTGAAAAAATTACTTTTGAAAAAATACTTTAGGCATGATGGATCTTTGTTTAAAGACAATTAATTGTGTGTGTCTAAATGTAATTTACATGAGTTTCTAGTTAGAGAAGAACATAAGGAGGGTTTAATATGACACTTTGGTATGCTAAAAATTTTAGATGATTTTCATGAACATTGGCTTAACATGCAATTGGATGTGCACAATATTTATGGTAGATGTCTTGCATGCCAACAAGCTAAACCTAAAACTAAACCATTTGGATTATATGTGACTTTACCCATTCATAACATACTTTGGATTGACCTTTTTATAAATTTTGTTTTAGATTTGTTTAGGTCTAAAAGTGGTAATTATTCAATTTTTATGGTGATTGATTATTTTCTAAAATGGCACACTTTCTTGCATATGATAAAACTAACGATGTCATCTACCTTACTAATATATTTTTCAATGAGATTGTGTAATTGCTCATTTCTTTTAAAGCAAGGGTGTTCCAAGCTACATGAGGAAAGAAAAGTTCATCTTGTTATGATTACAAGGATCTATCTATAAGATAAGTATGGTATTAGAGTTATTTTTGTTATTACTTATGTTTCTCTTTATCTCGATACAAGTCAAGATTCAAGGATGAATCTTTTTGAAGAGAGGGAGAATGATATGAACCAAATTAGAGGTAAACTTAAAGCTACAAAGTGTGAAAGGAACTATCAAAGAGATCTCATTCGAAAGAAGGAAGACATCATAAAAGCTTCAAATCTTATCATATTTGGAATTGTCATATTCGGACTTGCCTTATTTGGACAATCTTCTTCATAAGGGAAAAAATAATCATTTCTTTACTTCCATTTCATGTGTGGATCCTGTACAAATAGAGAAATTACACTAAAAATGTTCTAGAAGATTTTAGAATGTTCTAAAAGGTTCCAAAAAGATTCTAGAATATTTCCAAAAAGGTTCTAGAATATTTCCAAAAACTTTCAAGAATATTCCAAGCATATTTTGGTGGAAGAATCATATTCCTAAAGAGATAAGGTGACACATATGGAAAAAGAGATCAATAAAATTAGGTCTACTATCTTTTAAGATATACAAGATCTCAAGAATATTCTTCTTTTCCTTTCTCGGGCAAATTATACTTCCTATTTAGAAAATTTTTTTCTTTTATTTCTTGAATTGTAATATGAGATAATATTTAGGAAGTTTAGATGCATGCTTAGCCAAATAGGCATATTATGTTTTTCCTATATAGTTTATTTCTTATTTCTATAATAAGATTTGTATCTTTTATTCCTAGTTAGTAAGCACTGTAATGCCTATAAATATGTCATCCAAACCATGTATTTGACACTCAACTTTGATCAATATAATTCTGATTTATTGTGAGAAATTATTCTTATGTTTGGTTCTTAAAAGAACTTGGTGAGGTTATTTAAGTGAGGGCTTAAGTAACTTTTCAAACTTGTTTAATTCTAAACTTAAAATTGACTTAGTTCTTTTTAGGTTTGGTCTTAAAAACCATTTGATTCTTTGTAACCTAGGTTGCTAGATATAAGTTATCTGGAGGTCTAGTTGGTAATTAAAGTTCTTTGATTAATTCTTGAAAGTTCCTTAGGCAAAGGTAACAACATTGATTACGGGTTCGGGACAAGTTACCCACGTTCTTATCATTAATTTACATAGCTATACTTTTTCATTTTTCATTTTTATTTCAACAATTTTTATTCTTTTAATGTTCTAAATGGGCATTCTTTACATATGATTATCTTTAGCTTTTACTGTTTTTCTAGAAAATTTATTTATTTATTGATATTTTAATTATTCTGCAAATTTTTAGTAGTTAATGATTTGCTTTTAGAAATGCTTATATAGACTTTCAACTTTTGTAACTGATTAGTAGATGAAAAAATATTTAATTAAAAGAAAAGCACCATCTGAACAGTCTAAACATCAAGAACGAGACGAGAAGATACTAGCTCAAAGTAGTAAAAAGGTACTAACTCAAAGCTAACTTTTATTCCTTTTGATTTAAAAAAACCTCCCTATAGATCTTGATTTAAGATTTAAAATATTTAAATATTGTCCTAATGATAGAGACGAACAAAGGAGAGCCTATTTGAAAAGGGACCCTTTCAACCTCTTAATCATAATTTTAAACAGTACAAATTTAAGAATAAAATGCATCATTTTAATCTCAAATAGTATCAAGATTATGATAATTGGTTGGAATACAGTATAAGGAAAGATGTTGTGTTTTATTTGTGTTGTTATCTTTTTAGGTTAGAGATAGGTAAACAATCTGATGGTGATTCATTTGTTATTGAAGGTTTTAATGCTTGGAATAAAAAAGGTAGATTAGATATTCAAGTTAGATGCCCAAATAGTGCTCATAATAAAGCTTGGAGAAAATTTGAAGCTTTAATGAAACAAGATCAACACATAGAAGTTACTCTTAATAAACATTAAGATCAAGTAAGGTTGCAATATTGAACTTGCTTAACTGCATCAACTGATTCTCTTTGATTTCTCTTATGCCAAGGCTTGCTTTTCATACCTATGATGAATATGGAAAATAAAAAAATTTAGGAAACTTTTATGAACTTCTAAAATTTCTTGCAAAACATAATCAAACAATTAATAGTGTTATTAGAAAAAATGCTCTAGAAAATTTAAAGTTAATAGCTCATGAATTCAAATAGATATCATAAATGCATGTGCCACTAAAACAACAAATACTATTATCAATGATTTGGGAGATGATTCTTTGCAATTTTACTTGATGAGTGTCGTGATATACCAATGAAAGAACAGGGTTTGAGTTATGATGGTGCTAGTAATATGAGAATTGACTGTAATGGGTTAAAGAGTTTGATCATAAGAGAGAATGAATCTGCATATTATATTCATTATTTTGCTCATTAACTTCAACCAACGCGTATTATTATAGCAAAAAATGACATTCATGTTGCATCTCTTTTTAGTATGGTGGCTAATTTAGTGAATGTTATTGGAGCATATTGTAACCATTGAGATATTCTATGAGATAGCCAAGCTACTGCAATTTCTAAAGCATTGAAAAATGGTGAACTTGAAACTGGCCATGAGTTGAATCAAGAAACTAGTGTTAATCACGCAGGTGACACATATTGGGATTCACATTATGGCACACTTTTGAATTTAATCATTATGTTTTCATTTGTGGTAGAGGCATGATGGCATTGTTGAAGATGGTTTAAATTCTAAACAAAGAGCTAAAGCTTGTACATTATTAGAATCAATACAACATTTTAATTTTGTGTTCAATTTGTACTTAATGATAAGTGTGTTGGGAATTACAAATGAATTGATAAAAGCATTGCAAAAAAAGGAGCAAAATATTGTTAATGCAATGACATTGGTTAGAGTATCAAAAGAAAGGCTGCAAATGATGAGGGATGATGGATGGTCTATTTTATTAGAAAAGGTTATTCATTTAGTGATAAACACACTATTAGTATCCCAAATATGAATGATATGTTTCAACCAAAGGGAAGATCAAGGTGCAAACTTCATAACGTCATAAATTTACACCATTAGAATTGTTTTATAGTGTTTTAGTTATGTGACTTCAAGAGTTAAACAATCATTTTACTAAGATAAATATTGAATTGCTTCTTTGTGTGACAACCTTAAGTCCAGAAAATTTATTTTCATCATTTTGATAAAGAAAAGGTGATCCATCTTGCTCAATTTTATCCTCATGATTTTTCACCAATGGAACTCAAAGTACTTGACAATCAACTTGATACCTATATTCTCAATATGCGATCTGCTAATGAATTCTCATTAATAAAGGGAATTAACGTTCTTGCAAAACAGTTAGTTAGTACAAGAAAGAATATGGTATATCCTTTGGTCTTTTTACTTATGAAATTAGCCTTGATATTACCTGTTGTGACTATAAAGGTTGAATGGGCCTTTTCTACAACGAACATAGTGAAGACTCGATTACAAAATTGAATGGGAGATACATTAGTGAATGATTGTTTAGTCACATATGTAAGGAAAGATCTATTTACCAGCATTGATAATAAGTTAATTTTGCAACATTTTCAAAATATGACCCTACTGGTTATAATAAGTTGATTGCATTGAAGAATTGTAAAATAATGCAATTAAAATTTATAATTTATTTTTTTAGCGATTCAAATAAAGTTTTAATTATATATGCATGTATGACCCTACTGGTTATATTTTTTGACTCCGCCACTAAACATGAATGAAATTAATCCTTTTATATATATATATATATATATA
>CATIWR010685033.1:0-49959 GCA_949677035.1 Omphalea diandra | reverse complement strand
GACATGCTTGACAGATTCTGCATTTAATGCTTGTCAGGATGAAATCGCGGTCGCTACTGCCTTTTGCGGTCGCGAAATCCAAATTCTTCAAGAGAAACCCCGTTTGTTTCTAACGGCTAGTCCACGTGGCATCTTCTTATTAGTTCACTCGGAAAATATAGCTGTTGTCCTTCACCTACTCTCAGAAGTCGCGGTCGCGAGTGTTTCTTGCACAGGACGCGACATAGGGCACGAATTCAACTGCCAAATTAGTTAGCTTTCTTCCACAAAGATCGCGGTCGCTACCAGCAAGATGTCTTCGCGATTTTTGACTTCCAACAGTCTCATGGGACACTTGTCAGGCTGTGGTTGTGAACTTGCTTCCCTCTTGAATATCTTTGAAATTCGCGGTCGCGACTCAGCCGAGACTTCTACCGCGAATTCATCTGTGTCAATCTGACCTTTCTCTTTTCAAGGATCGCGGCCGAGAATGACACTGCGATTTCGCCTGTTTGATTTTCAGCATGACTTAACATGAATCGCGGTCGCGAATCTTAGGTTGCGGTCGCGATTTACATGTTACTTTAGAATTCATCAACTTCTTCATTTCTTCTTGAGAGATTGATTCAATTTTGCAACAACAACACTTATTTGAAATATTAGTGATGATCAATTTACTTTGTCAAGATCAAAAGAGGTTATAAACCTAGGATTGATTATCCTAGTTCAACAACAATCAACAACATAAATAAGAATAAGAAGGATGAGTAGCAAATTTACAAGAGTTTGGTTACAATAAATGGAATTCTTTTTCATTTACCTTTGTTTGGTGGATTATTTATAGCCAACATCCACCAAAGAGACGTTACTCACAAACTATCCCTAAATCTCTAAAGGAAGCTACATAGATTTTGCATTAAATGTCTGTTAGATAGAAGTAGTGGTCGTGACTGACATTTCATAGTTGTGATTTTCTAAAATATGCTAGAAAGCCTAAAATAACAACAAAAAACCTCATTTTGTGTCTAATGACTAGTCCATGTGTCCTTCATTCATTGGTTATTCAAGAAATATAGTCGTTGTTTATGACCAACTAACCAAAAGTCATGGTTGCAATCTAATTCCTTATTGGGTGCCCCAAAGACCGCGAATTCTTCTGTTTTGTGAGGAGACAACAATACATTCTTAAGTTGCAGTCATGATAGATGCTTCGCCCTCACGATTTTTGATATTCCTATAGTTACCTTGGACACTTGGTGTAATTTGGTTACAGACTTAGTTCCTTCTTATTTGGTATGAAATTCATCATCGCGACTTTGGCCATGAACATCACCGCAAATTCCTCCGTAAGTTAATCAAACAATCCTCAGCTGAATCACGACTACGAATTCGTCTGTCAATTTTTTTGGCCTAGCTCCATCCATCCTTATAGCAAGGTTGTGATTGCCAATTATGGGATACTAACCGCGAATTTGAATGTCCTTCTCAAAGTTGGAGATTTAGACTTTCATTCAACTTCCAATGAAGAAATATCTTATAAAATGCAAAACAACATTTATACGAAACATTAGAACTAATCAATCTCTATTATCAAGATCAAAAAAGGCTTTATGACTTAGATTTGACCAATCTAGTCCAACACTTTTATATGTGTTACTTTGCAATGAATAACTATGAATTTGTGTTTCTTCGACTACATTTCATGATCATTACTTGTTATTTATATTCTTTTTGATAATGCCAAAGAGGGAGAGAATTATGTGAAATAATGAGCAGAAAAAGGGAAATAAAAGACTATATGATCATATGATAAAGGAAGAATACATTAAAGGGAGAGATATATAAGGGAAACATAACAATTCAATAAGTAACTTTAATAGGTTAAGGAGTTAAGAATTGATATCTTGATATGTTGTGCAATCAACTTTCTTATCCTTAGCCTTTGAAGAATTGTTTGTCATCATCAAAAAGGGGGAAGAATATTGAACCTTTTAGGTTCCAAGCTCTTATTTTGTTCATTACAAATAAGACTTAGGGCTTACATTTGCCCAAGTTTGTTCATGTTAAATCTTATAGATACATAATTTCATAAATTGTAATGATTGGAGAAGAATTTGCTTTTAGCAAATTTAAGTTAAAGGTTAACAAACTCTAAGTATTAAAGAGTGAAAATCAAAGCAAACTTAGCTAAATAGATCAAAAGGCATTACCTTTTGGCAACCAGCATTAGACAAGTACTCTAGTATGAGTTATGCACTCTAGACCTAGTAATAGGTGTTGTACTTT
Organism: Omphalea diandra; assembly: GCA_949677035.1. NCBI lineage: Eukaryota > Viridiplantae > Streptophyta > Magnoliopsida > Malpighiales > Euphorbiaceae > Omphalea > Omphalea diandra. Next base: position 47,694 of record CATIWR010685033.1, on the reverse strand, counting down.
CGCAACAGGCATTGGGCAAGTGCTCTAAGGTTGAGCACAACATATAAAAGGAACTGCTCTCAACAAAAATAAAAATAGAGAACTGTTTTATTGAGTGAGTAATCCATTGTGAAAACCATTCTCAATTGAAAAGGTTGTTATATTGTGAACGAAGAGTGATCTAACATCTAAAGACATCCATTGATCAAGCTTGAGAACAAACTAAATGTGTTATCTTTTAAATAAAATTTGAAGAATAAACTTTTGAAGAACCTTATTTACCTACTTACTCATATCAAGCATACCTTATGAATGTACATTGAGCATCCATTCTTGCTTGGTTGAGAGCATTTTACTTTTCTCCTAAGAGAGTTATAATCTCTTACTATGTAACTCGATGTTAAGAAACTCTTTGAAAGTATCTCTTATGAAAGGTTTAAGGTAGTACCTAAAAACTACTCTAGGTTAAGGTTTTAGTAATTGTGAACTACTTGTAAGAAATTAATAGTGTATGAAAATTCATCACCTATAAAGGCTTGGTAAGTGCCCAAAAACTTATGTAAAGGTTATTGATAGCACCTTAAGCTATCAAAATAACAAAGGCTTTAGTGCTAATACTAAATGAGATGACGTAGGCAAATTGTGTTGAACCTTTATAAATCTTGTATATTAATTCTTCATTTAATTACACAATTTAGTTTAAATTTGTAAATTTGTCATTGCCCTATTCAACCCCCTTCTAGGGCACCAAGAGATAACATGCTAGACATATGAAATCCATATTCTTATGCACATGAAACTATTTATGCATGATCGGCAGTGGCGGCAGCTACAAATAGTAAGGTTTGGCCGATAACGGGTCTTTAATGAGGATATGAACTTTCTTGGCCAATAGTTGATCATATTTGAAATTATTATGAGGAGCTTTGGTATTTGAAGTTTTCTATGAAGAATTTGATAAGTGAAAGTTCCTAAAAGCGTATGGATTAGAATTTTGGCAATTCAAATTTTGAAAATGTTTGAAATTTGAATTAAAATTAAGTGACTTTTAATTGAGCTTAGAGATCCAAATAGCGCAAAACAAAATTTGGAATTTTTCTTTTTTAATTTTTTTTTTTTTTGTTTTCTCTCCTTTTTCTTTCATCTTCTCTTCAACTTTGAATATTAAATTTTAGGCTACATTTTATTTTTAGGAAGATAAATTTTGCTTGTTGAATATTTATATCCACACGAATTTAGCTTTTAGCCAAATTGTATAAGGGGGACAATTATTTACACCTAAAAATAGTTTAGGACTAAGCCCATATAAATTATGCAATCCAATTCTAAAACCCTTTTTATTTATCTTAAATTCATAACCCAATTTTATGACCCATGACCTATGGAGTTAGAGGAGCCTATTGATAGACATTTCAAAATATTCTAAGGATGGATATATGACAAATATGTTTGTATATAGGTGGGAGCAAGTATGTTTGGAGTGTAACTAAAGAAAGCAATTGAAGTATGAAAGTAAGCAAAGGAAGAAACACTTGCAGATGGAAGGTTTAGGAAGACTTACTCATCAAGCTTATGGAGTGCTCACCAAGTCTAAGGAATCTATAAATAGAGGAGCCAACTTCATACATAATAATTGTTGGCCTAGGACACCAAGAAGCGGGGTTGAATTGGTGTTCAATTAAAAATAAAATGAGGGATAAGGTGTTTAAGAAGTTGAGTAGAATAAGAGAATAATAGACACAAGAGTTTATAATGGTTAGAGTGTTAACCAACCCTATGTCCACTCCTCAATTCTCTACAATTAGGTGGTTCACTCAACTCAATAGGTGTTTTCAAGCTCACACCAAACTTCTACAACTTGTGTCTTTTAGGCTCACACAAAAACCTCTTACAAGTATTTTCAAGGCTCACACTAAAATCTCTCACAAGTGTTTTAAGGCTCACATTAAAACCTCTTATAATGGTGTTTATTGCTCACACCAAACAATCACTGAAGCATAAATAAGAATTGAAAGAATGAGTAGCAAATTTGCAAGAGTTCGATTACAAATTAATAAATTCTCTTTCATTTACATTTGTTTAATGAAGTATTTATAGCTCATATCCACCAAAGAGACATTAGACTAAAACTATCAACAAATCTCAAGGATGTGTTAGGCAGATTCAGCATTTAATGTTTGTCAAACTGAAGTCGCGGTCGCTACTAACTATTTGCGATCGCAAATTTCCAATTTCGGCTGAAAATCTCGTTTGTGTCTAATGGCTAGTCCATGTGTCAGCTTTTCATTAGTCATCTAGGAAAATATAGCTATGGTGTTCTAACTACTCTCAAAAGTGGCGCGGTCATGAGATATCAATGTCTTAGGCATGACTGAGACCGTGAATTCCTTTATTTTGAAGAGAAACTTCAACTGCTTAAGTTGCAGTCTTGAACAAACTTTTGCCCTCGCAATTTTTTATCTTCACCGAACACCTAGGACACTTGGCAAGCTGTGATTGTGGCTTTGGTTCCCTCCTTTGTCACTATGAACATCACAGTCGCGACTAAGGTGTGACACATACCGTGAATTCTTCTGTCACTAAGGCTTTGCTAACTTTAAGTGTGTCACAATAGTGAAGTCGTCTGTGAATTCCTCTGGCCTAGCTTCATCCTTCCTTGTGATTGATTCACGGTCGCGATTTATAATACACTCACCGTGAGTTAAAGTGAACTTTACAAGGTTGGAGATTTAGACTCCATCCAACTTCCAATGACAAAATCTAACTTATAATCTGTAAAACAACACTTAATGAAAGCATTAGAATTGATCAATCTCTATTGTCAAGATCAAAAGAGCTTCATGACTTAGGTTAAATCAACCTAGTCCAACAACAATATAGCCAAATCAACAGATAATCAAATCAATAGATAAATCAATTGCAAATTTATCAATTAGCTTTTAAAATCCTTAACTTTGTTAATTTTAGACTTTAAGTTCTTAACTTAAAAATGTTCCCTTAGCTAACAAATACTACTTTTTAACTTTTAATTACTCATTTAGTAATCAAATCTCCAATCTTTATGTTTGTTATTATTAGCTTTTCAACTTTATTTTTCAAATTCTTAACTCATTTATTACTGTAACTTTCATTAGCATTATTTTTTTAAGATTTAGTGAACCTATATCAATAAGAGCCTAGGATTATTGAGGTTCCTTTTCTTATTATTTGTATAATCTTCTAATTAAAGGTCAAAGTGCATTTATTGCATTCACACACATTAATTGAGGTTTTATACCTCTAACATGCTAGGCGACCAAGATTGTACATGAAATGCAAAATTAGGTGTAAAAACTTGTATATGCAAATGTATAGTTAATTTTATCCTAATATTAAGATTTGTCAGATACTTACATTAATTTATCTTTGTTTTGTAATTTCACCTTGGTGGTATAAAGCATTTAGCATGTAGAGTGCTAAGCTAATGGCTATTAAGGAAGCATCGACTCATGGTTAGTCTTTACATCCAAGGGTGCTACCTTAACTAGCACATCATTTTTTAAAGGAAGTGCCCCGGCATAGGTCTAGTGCCTAAGGATCCACCTATATGTATGTTTTAAGGAATTAAACTACTTGAGTCTCTAAAGGCTAAGGTATTGATTGATAGTCTTGGGGAGCATTCTAGCCAAGTCACTCCTAGAGGTCATCCCCATTCCTGCTACTCACCTAAGGTCATTCCCCAACTTTAATGAGACTAAGATGATTATGCTTCACCATAGAGCTAGACGAACGAGGGCCTAAGTTGAGAGTGCACTTTCATGGTTGATCATCATTCATGTAAGTGCACATGCAAGTTATATAGTATAGAGAATGATTGTTATATCCAAAAGGGACTAGGTTGTTGTTTACATGAGCTACTCAAGTATGTATAAGCTTTTAATACATAAGTGCATAGGTTGATATTTATAAAGTGTATTTAGATTATAGGTATCATTCTCATGAGGATCGTGTAATACGTATTAAGCTTTCCTACTTTTTGTATTATCTAGTAACATAAATTGAAAGATTTTTTAGACTAAAAACTAAAAACATTAAACCTACTATAAATATAAAAAAATTTCTTGCAAGAAGACAAGCAAGATAGGAAAGTATCTAGGGGTTCAACTTCACTTGCTATCATTGGATTTTAGGTCTTAGATGCAAGCCTAGCGATGAATAATTATTGAATATGTCTCCCAAAATGTAAGGGAAAAGTTGCAAAGAAAGAAGAGTAAAGCTTAAAGAAGCCTTGGATCAAATCCAAACCCAGTCTAGAGCCTAACTAAGGCCAATTTGAAAAAAAACTATCTTGCCATCTTTTATATGGTTATACAACCATCTTAGTTGGTTGTACAACCAACCATCTTAGTTGGTTGTACAACCAACCATTTAGTTGTACAGCCAAGATAAGAACCCTAGTAGATAAAAGGTTCCAGAACCTAGACCTTTATCAATCATATAGCCATATAGCCAACTTAGTGGTCTATATAACTAACCTCTTGGAAGACCACCTTAAAACCTTATACTCTAAAATGTTCTTACTCTTGTCTATTTAGGTCAAGAATAAAGTGCAACTAGGGCTTCCTTAGCTTAGGCACACCCATCTCCTTTTATAAATCCCTACCATTTTGAAGAGAGAGAGGAGGCTTGGAAGACCCTAACCAAACTCTACCAAATTACTCTATAAACACTCTTAAGCATAAAAAAATCAAAACCTTAAATCACCCACACTAAGATCTAATGTGGTCTCTAAGCATTATTATGGACTAAGAAGGGGGTTGAATTGGTGAAAAATTTAAATCTTGAAGGGAACACAAATAAATAAAAGTTTAAGGAAAGGAAGGAAAAAAATCAACACAAGAGATTTATAGATGTTCAAATATTAACAAACCCTATGTCCACTTTTCAATTCACCAATTGGGTATTTCACCAACTTACTAGTGTTTTACAAGCTCATGTTGAACTTAATGTTTAGGCTCATGCCAAACCCTAATTCCACTTATGTTTAGGCTTGCACATAACCTTACAAGAGTTTTACCAATTAAAGGCTCGCTCTAAACCTAATTTTCAATTGTTTAAAGCTCACACTTAACCTCTTACACATAATTAGTGTCACTTCACAACCAAAGTACAAAGTAATAAATAGTAAGAGTGTTGAGAATCAAGTTTGCAAGAGTTTTACCATAATAACTAGTTATTCTCTTACATTCAAGGCCATTTGGCGAAGTATTTATAAGTTTCAACCACCAAAGAGTTGTTATTAAGGAAAATATTAGCAAATCTCTAAGTTATGATAGGCAATCTTGCGTTAATTCTTATCAAATTCAAATCATGATCGAGTTAAATAATAACAATAGTGAACTGCATTTCATATTGAAAATTGCTCTTTCATAGTTAAGATATTCAAATGTGTCTAATAGCTAATGACATATGGTAGATGATTATTTGTTTTTCAGAAATTGCTCATTAGTACCCTCAATTTTTATAAATATGTTGGTCATGAACAGTGAGTCATGGTCGCAATCAAAGATAGCATTGGAATAAGGGACTACGAGCATCATTACAAAATAAATTGCCTCTTTTTGCTTTAAGGTTAAAACCAAACTATGGTCGTGATCTTCAAATCTCTAAATGGCTATATGGTTTGCTTTCATAGACTTCTTGGGTGACTGTTAGTGCACTTTTAAAATGCTTTATAAGTACCAGTGCGACTGCCACTACAGAATAGACTTAAAGATTTAGTTCCCATGGTTTCAAGCAATAGCGGTCACTTTACACCAAATAATGGTTGTGATCTTAATCTTGGTCATGATCCTCCTATCTTAGTCGTGAATTACATGCTAGTTTAAGACCTAGAGATTTTCCACTTCCATTTTTGACTTTTAATTCAATTTTTATCTTATATTCTATAAGAACAACACTAGAAACTAGCGTTAAAACCTTTCAATCTATGTTGTCTAGATCAAAATAGAGGTTTGACCAACTTAGTCCAACAATCTCTCCCTTTTTAATTTTGATGCTATAGATTGAATATGCAAAACATATAACTTTTAATATGCATATTCTTATAGATTTTAAGTGTTTGAAAGTCAGGTTGAAGTTGGAAGTTATGATTCTTTAGTTATGCAATATGTTCAATAAAAGTGAATGAACACCTAGGCATTGAATTTAGATTAATAAACATACTCTCCCTCTGTCCATGCTCCCCTTCAGTTAACTCAATTAGTCCAATGTCTTAGCATTCAATTTTCCATATAAGTCCAGTTGTTCTCTCCCCCTTTGTCAAGATCCAAAAGAGAAGGGAACGAGGAAGATTATAAGAGGGATGAAACATGTAACGACCGTATTCATATTTGCTCTGATACCAATAAATGTAACGACCATTGATACCACTGAATGTTAGCATTTTTTTTTTTGCTACCATAATCTGTAATGCTACAATCGATACCTATCAAAGCACTCAACATCCGGGATTTGCCCGTCAGCTCGCGATGTCATACACACCGGGATTTGCACGTCTGCCCTGCGTATGCTTGAGCCCTCTCTAATACCAAAACTGTAACATCCAAATTCATTTGTCAAACCAATAACTGTGACATCTATTGTTCTCATTTGTAAATCAACTTTGATACCACAAATTGTAACATCACAACGTGGATGCAGTTGGTACCTATCAGAGCACTCAACACCCAGGATTTGCATGTCTGCCCTAAGATGTCATACACACTGGGATTTGCACGTCTGCCCCACATGTGCTTGAATCCTCTGATACCACTAACTGTAACTATCATCTTCAGTTGCAAATCATGGCATTTCATGTTCAGAAATGCATACACATTAAGGTTTATTCATCATACATATATAATCTCATATGTATTTAATGTAAACATGTGTTAACTAATGTCAGGACCAGTGACCATAACTAGTTCCTATCAAATGTATGTACATGATGAAAGGAGAGAGAGTTGGAATTCAGCCAACGACCTGTGTTCCATGTGTCTCTATGCAAAACTTTATGTACCAAAGTGTCCAAAGTCTATGCTTCAGTATCTGAAAAATAATTGTGATTTGGTGAGTCGCAACTCAGTGAATAAAAACAATAATCAAATTCTCATGGCATAATCTATAATCAAATATCATCAAGATACATTGCAAGTATAACAATTGCCTATGCAAATGCAAATGTAATAGCTTTGTTTTTGTCGTGACCGAGCAAGGCAAATATTGCTCCCGGGATGTTCATGTGATTCATGTAACATATGATTTAGTACCTATTGGTCCATCTTCCTGTAATTTTCAAGTATTTGACAAGTCGGTCACAACGCCCCTTTTGGTTCCATATGCAAGTGCTTATTCACAAATGATACGCTAAGTAATTGTTAAGAGCATTTAATTCTCACTTGGCTTGTATTCCCATGTAACATGTAACAATTCAATCATATATACATGTAATAGAACATAATCATATTATTCCCATGTAACATGTAACAATTCAATCATTCTCACTTGACTTATGTTTTCATGTAACATGTAACAATTCAATCATATATACATGTAATATAACATAATCATATCATACAATTATCACATACACCTATTGAATCCAATTATGGTTTGTACTCAACTTTTGATATTATTAACCTTTACGATAGGTTTGATTCTCTCTCTATGGCTTTCTCAAAGTTTTGAGACCCTAGAATTTGATAGATACATGGTTACAAGTATGTCAAAATGATTATGAATGCTTGATATGCAGCTATGGTATTATCCATGCAAGTGGACCTAGTGTTTATGCATATATTCTTAATAGGGCAGCCTAAGCTTGCTACGCTCTCATAGTAATAACTCTAGATATACTCATCCAAATGAATTTATTCTTTTTTTCTAACTAACTAGACACATAATGAGACAATATATTCAAATTTCAGGTCAATATCAGACACACACAAAATGTGGTAAATTTTTAAATGTTGCCCTATTACAGTGTCCTCTCAGTCTAAGTAGGTCTTACTCTCTTGGGTGTATCTCAAATTTTACAAATCTAATTACAATAATAATCTACCATCAGTTACAAAACATATGAAGGAACATTTTTCATATTTTACTCATTGTCTAATTCAGTCTATAAGGTCACCAAAACAAAGGACCAATCTCAGGATAATAGGTTTGTAACCTATTGACAACCAGTCATGATGAAGGGACAACATCTCAACAACCATGTCGAATATGGAAAATCTATTTCACAGGTGTGTACATCATCCATAAATGTACAACTTTTAAGTTTGGAAAATCATCAAATTCTAAATATATGGCTATCAAATTCTAGGAAAACAGTTTTAAAAGAAATGTGAGGTTTCACCCTGGTACAGAGTCAGTCCCAATCAATGAGCCATAACTCTTGCCACACAGCAAATCAATCAAAACTAGTTTGTAGGTTTTTAGAGAGGACATAATAATACAAATTTCATGTGTTACACTTTGTCAAAATCAGAACATAAGGCCATCAAAATATAAGAAAACAGAAGACTGAGATCTTCTCGGTTTAGATTTGACCAAGTCCTACTGAAGGGGTCATATCTCCCCGCATACACAAAATCAAGAAAAACTGTTTCATACACGTTTATATGAGACATAGAGATACAACTTTTATATTTTGAACTTTCCCTAATTCTTCTTCTAGGATTACAAAATTATGGGTACAAAATTCTGTTCTAACAATAAAATCCAACAGAATCAGCTCTTATTCTCTTGGATTACAACTTCCATCCAAGAGATCTACCTCAATTACTCCATAATTCTCACTAACCATGCATGATTAACATGTCATGAGAGGGTAATTCTAGTTGAGAAGAATATAAATTTGCTTACCTACTGTCCCATAATTGGAAAACCTTAGGCTGCTCACTCTTCTCCCTCTCTTCTTCTTCTTCTTCTTCTTCTTCTTCTTCTTCTTCTTCTTCCTTAGCTCTCTCTTGCTCTTTCATCTGGTGTATTTTGACCTTATCTCCTCTCTTACCAGCCCATAATGACAGATAATTATAATTTATATTCTTACTCTAATAGGACAAAAGATTGGTGGCTTGTTCCTATTGGTTGAAAGTTAAACAGTTTTGCTTTTAGTCCATTTTCTTCATTCCTTCATCACCTTTGTCCATCCTCTAATTCCTAGATGCTCCTTATACTTTTAATTAAGCTCTAAAATACCATTGTTTATGATACTATAACATGCACACAACATAAGACAATTTGTCATGCAATTGTACAAACACTACAAATATGTTCAAGTGTCCCCAAATGCAACGGTGCTTCTAAATGATTATTTATCTAATGTATATGTTCATGTGATAATGCCAATGAATGTGGATAGGAATGTTACACTTCACTTCCAACATCAATTTCTCTCTCTCAAATCTCTCCAAACACATAAATATCTTCATCCTTTGTAATGGCTCTAAAGAAGATCTCCAGAGCAGACAAAGGCGAGGTTGTGTCTTAGCCCTCTGCACCCCCTGCTCTCCACCTTATGAAAGGCATCACCAAAGAAGAGAAAGAGAGGTACAAAGCCAATTCTTTCAAGATCATCCTCTCCAACAAGATACCCTCTACCTTTATGCTGGAAACCTTAGGCATCGACGTAGAGATTCGTGCTTTCCTCCCTAATTTAGGCTGGACATAGTTCATCTTTCAGGATGAACCCAGTTATGAAGAAATTGTGCAGGAATTCATATGCACGGTCCAATTGAGTCCTAAAGGCAATTCACGAGCGGGGCAATACAGGTTAGTATTTCAAGCCTTTGGTGATCCTTTTTATATTACTTTCGATCATCTTTCTTCTTTTCAATCTTCAAGTCGGAGAAAACATCCACTTCATAATCTCCGCACTTAATATCATTTACTTTGAATTCTGGTAAGAAATATTTATTAAAATCAAACACGACTCGAGATCCTCCTTTGCCAAACGCATTAAAACCCTACCCCTTTAGATACTCCATCGCATCATCACCTTTTCGGTAAATGCTAGAGGTGATGGCAACTAGAAAGTATCATAAAAAGACTATTTTCTGCCTTGTCAAAAATAAATAAATTCAAACTGTCTGGTATCTTATGGATCAATTGATCTATGTGAGTACTAAACCCAAGACCCAATTCCTTTTACCTTTGCATATTACAGTCGTTTATCACTTTATAGGAGCCCTTGATGAGGAAAATGAGAAATTCCTCACTAAGAAACTCCTTCCTTCACAAAACTTCTTTGATCTCACCTATCTTATCAACGCTAAGGCTATTCATTCGGACACCTATGCGTATACTTAAGTGCCATTAGAGTAAAGAAAATGGAGTCTTCACAAGCTTTCAAAAGGAAAAGACTAGCTATTAAAGAAGGAGCTCCATCCATCCCTCCTCAGCCAAAGCCTAAGGCTAAACTTTCCCTTGCAACCATCAATAACAAGCTTGACAAGTTGATAAGGATGATGAAAAGAAGATTTTTGTTCCTATCTCATCTTCATAGTGATATGGTCGATTTGGAAGAGAAGTTGGGAGTTCCTCCTTACCATCTTTCGAACTTCACAAAGTTTGATGATACTCAAGACGGAGAAGGCAATGATGATGTTAAGGATAGAGATGAGGCTGAAGGCAAAGATCAGGATGAAGATGAAGATTTTTCTAGAGATGATTCTCCTACTTTCTAGTTTAGAATCTCTTTTGTATTTTTATTTTTTTTTACAAAAAATGTGATCCCATGCAACTTGTTTCAAAGTTTATCTATATATATAAAGTTATTTCTTTGATGAAATTATGTGTTATATGCTTGTTTTACTTCATTTGTTTATACATTTGCTCCCTATGTTTACTTGCTTACTTACGCAATTGATCTTTTTCCCTTCTACCCTCTTTTTGATCTTGCCAAAGGGGGAGAGATAGTATCTAGAATGAATCAAAGGGGGAAAGAAAATAATAGCATTAGTTAAGGGGGAGCATAAAAGCATAAGGACATAGAAGCATAAGCGCATCATACTTAGAATTTTGGTCTTAAAGACTGACTAATCACATCTACTCTTAACTCACTAATATTCAAGGACTTTGAACCCAATTATAACTTAAAGGCATTTCATTTTTATCTATATCGATAATGTTGCTTCCATCTGATACCCTAGTTAATATGGCATCATCCTTACTGATGTTTAAGAGTGGTACCATATTTATATAATACAAAAGGTAGCTTTTTCATCTAATATGTGTATGTTTCAACTATTTTGACTAAGTTAATATTGACATTCTTATCAGTTACTTCTACTACCCCATTAGCTTACAGTGTATAGGGTGAGGTCTTATGATGTGCCACCCTATACTTCTCTAAAATCATCTTCACTTCATCTTAAAAGTGTACATCATTATCTGTCACAATGTGGTGTGGCACGCCATAGTGACAAATGAGGTTTTTCACTATAAAGCTTGCCATTAGCTTTGCCCTTCACTTTCTAAAAGACTTAGGTTCTACCCACTATGAGAAATAGTTGACTGCCACTGTAATGTACTTTTGCCCTCATATGAATTGTAGTTTTACTTCTCCAATTACATCAATCCCTATGTGGCCAATGGATAAGGTAAAGTTGAGTTTTGTAGTTGTACTGGTGGTAGGTGGTTGATACTCCTATGAACTTGGCATTTGTGGCAACTCTTTATATTTCTGATACAATCCTGCTCCATGGTCATCTAGTAGTACTCCATTCTCAAGATTTTTCTTATCAATACCAAACCATTCATGTGGGGATTGTAGACTCTTGCATGCACCTTTTATATCATTCTACTAGCTTTTTTCTCTATCAAACACCTCAAAATAATATTTATCAGACATTTACTTATACACAATAATGTCATAAACCATGAATTGCAATGCCAACCTCTAGATAACATCTCTTTCTTTTATCTATGTCTTTAAATTACATGCCATTTTCCAAATACTTTTTCATGTCATGAAACCATGTTTAGTTTCCCACTAACGTTTGCATATTATCATCTCTCCAAGATAGCAGGGTGTTTTGGACTTGAGCATGAGTGCTAGTTTTATGGGCATTCTCTTTGAACCATCCCAGATAGTAACCAAAGTAGCCAGGGAATTTACCATCATATTATCTTATTGTGACAGGTGATAAAACACAATCCTCTAAAAGTTATGGCTCAACACTTTTAAGTTCTCAAAATAAGGCCTTAGATGTTTTTCCTTTAATTCTGATTCATTAATTACATGAGAAATGATGAACAAAGAGTCTCTAAAATTCTCCACTATTCTTACCCTCATTTAAACCAATGATTCTAATTCAAAAGCATATGTTTCATACTCTGTCGTGTTGTTAGTCACCGCAAAATCTAGTTTATTAGATATAGGCAATAGCTCTCCAAGTGAAACCAAAATCACCCTACAATGATCTCATTCTTATTAATTTCTCCACCAAAATATATCCTCCATCCTTAGGTTTTATTGCTCCTAGGTTTTCATCAAGAAATAAGGAAGGTTCTTATTTTGCTTTTATAAGTGGTTGTTATACCAAGTATTCTACAACTGCTTAGCCCTTGATTGCTTTCTTCATTACAATCTTGATATCAAACTCTATGAAAGTATGAACCATTTCTCCAGCTTTCTAATTATGGATGAAGCTTTATATAGATACTTAGTCGAATCTAATTTTGAAATGATCTCTACAAGTACCATTGAAAATAGTGTTATAGCTTCTTAGCAGCCTAGACTATTGCCAGACACACCTTCTCCATTCGGTTATACTTCTTTTCTTAAGGGAATAATTTCTTGTTGAGGTAGTATATCACATGTTAATTCCCATCACCATCCTCTTATACCAGCTTACTCCTATAGAGCACTCCTCCATAATCAAATATAACATCAAATGCTTTCCTGGCTCAGTAGTCTCAGCATTAGCAAGCTAGACCAATGCTCTTTTACTCATTCGAAGGCTTTTTGAAATTGTTCATTCATTCTATAATATCAGCTTTGAAGATTGGTTTGAAAATAGGAGTGAGCCTAGCTATTAATTTGCTAATGTATTGGAGATGTCCTAAAAATCCTTGAACCTCCTTCTTGGCCTTTAGTGCGGGCATATCCCGGATGGCTTTCACCATATCAAGATCTACTTCTATCCCTTTCCCTTTCTCACTTACTATATTAGCTAACAACTTGCCTGAAGTAATCCCTAATACACACTTCTTTAGACAAGCTTTAGGTTATATTAGTCTACCCTCTAAAGAATTTTTCTAGAGCCTCAAAATGTCCTTATTGTGTTTTTAACTTTACCATTATGTCATCTATGTATATCTCTACCTTCTTATGTGTCAAGTCATAAAATAATGTAATTGTTATCGATTGGTAGGTTGATTTACCATTCTTTAACCCAAATAACATTACCTAATAATAGTAAGCACCTCATTCAGTGATGAAAGAAGTCTTCATCTTATCTATGATGCCATAAGGATTTAGTTGTAGCCCTAAAAGTCACTCATGAATGAATACATGACATAAGTAGTTGTGATGTCAACTAGAACATTAATATGAGGCAAAGGGAAATCATCCTTTAGGCATGCTTTATTCAAATCTTTGTAATCAACACACATTATGACCCATATATCTTTCATAAGTACTTGTACTATGTTGGCCAACCATTCAGGACAATCCACCACCTATAAGAATTTTACTTTCAATTGTTTGGCCACTTCTTCCTTTAACAATTGTGCCCATTTTGGCTACATTTGTCTAAGCTTCTACTTTACTAGCCTCATATCTTAATAAGTAGGAATTTTATGTTCAGTTATTCATTGATCAACACCTAGCATGTCTTTATAAGCCCACACAAAGACCATATGGTACTTTATAAATAATTAATGTCACTAGCAATTAGAAAGATTTTAGGATTTTCTTGTGTGCTAGGACTAAATGTAGTGGTATGCACGAAATTAATATTAAATATGCTCACAAAATGATACATGTCATGCATAGCACCATCAGGAAAGACAACACACAAGCAAACAAACCCATTATTCATTGGCTTAAACTTGGAAATGAATACATGTTCATCTTCAAACAACCTAGGGATAAGAACATAAAAAACAACAAGGGTAGGGTATTCCTCAATAGAAAAACTTGGAATCTCTTTGGTTGCTATTAGTTAATCTCTTTCTCTCCCACATCTTCATCAACTTTTTAGGGGTATTCTTTGAGCTAACATTCAATTACTTAGAATGACCCCCCTTATTCACCTTCTTCGTACCAATCATGGTTTTCATAACTTCTTCAAATTCTTGCTTTATTTGAACAATACAACACAATCTTTATGAAGCTCTCCCATAATGGCATTCCATCCATCTTAACTTTCTTAATTTTTGATGATTGTCCTTGTGTCTCATCAATTTCCACATCCTCAATGTAGTTTATAATCATATTCTCCTTGCTAAATTGATTCCCATATACTTTCCTTTAGTAAAGCTACTCGGCTCACTTGGCCCCTATTATGGATCTTCATAAGGCATTAGCATGACAAGCTCAACTTGTTTCTTCTCAATTGGTTTACCTGTCTCCCATACTTACTTATCTAATAACTACTATAAAAATAATCGGTCCAATTCTTCCTTGGGAATTTTCTTCTTATTTTTCCTTGGCCAATTGGTTTATAGACCATACAAGACTGATAAGGGATCTTCTTCTTCATTGTTCTCTCCTTTCATGACCTATTTTCCTTTCTTATTTTTCTTGCCCTTCCTATCTAATCTTGATAGTTTCAATATTTAGATTCCACATCCCTAGCTTGCGTTTGAGTGAATGTCTTCCCCAAATCATCAAACGACTTAGTTTCTAATTCATCCCTTTCTATTTCTTTGACTACATCTCCTTTCTTCATAATAAAAAAAAAAAGTGTGACAAAGGTACTTAAAGGTCTTTATCTATCACCTTTTCATGGTTTCCATGATAACCCACTATAGTCCTTGTAGTCTGAGTATGGATGCTTGAAAGTTCAGGCATACCTATGGAGTTCTTACCCAGTCCTTATTTAAGAAAGAAACTCATTCTCCTCGTCATACTTGCCACTTTCAAATTCATCTAATCTTCTTACGCTAGGAACTTGAAAGCCTCTTGATGCGAAACTAGTATGCTTACTGCATTCACCACTTCTCCCTCTTCAACATAAATGGTAATTGTCTCTTCCTTGTATTGAATCTTTATTTTTTAGTGAAATGTATATGGCACTCCTCCCAAAGGATAATACTAGGGCCTTCCCAATAATAATGAGAATGTAGTTAGAATGTCCAACATAATGAATGTCACCTTAATCTCTATAACTCCTATCTTCTCCATGGTCTTAAAGACCTCAATAGCAGGCCTTTCGCTATCATAATTAGCTCATATTATACTCTTATATGCCTCCAGTTCTACAGTTGCCATCCTAAAGCTTGAGAATAACTTCAAAGTGAATATATCAATTCCAGACCCACCATCCACTATAATGTATATCTCCCTTTCACTTTAGTTTTAATGAATAGTGCTAAGTTATGGTCTCTTCCTACATGAGGCAGATCCTCATCTGAGAAGGTTATCTTTCACTTTTTAGGATTAGTCATAAAAGTCACTACTTTCATAAGAGACATTTCCTTAGAAATTACAAGGCTAGACAGTGCCTCTACCATGGCTTTCATATGCTCCTTTGAGGTGATCAATAATTTCGACACACTGATTTGAGTAGGGACCCTTTGTTAAGGGCTTCTCCATTTCCTTATTGACCTTGCATTCTTTAGCAGCTTCCCTGTCAGGGTAAAGTTTGCACTTCTTATGATATGGCTAACCTACTTCCTTTCTTTCTCTTCATCACTCTCTTCCCAAATATTGATCACCCTCTTCTTGACCTCCTTCATTTAATCATTTGAGTTGTCCCAAGGATTATGGTACACACAACAACTATAATAATTACAAGCAAAACCTTCTCAAAAGTGGCCATGACAACCTTTTTAGGAATCCTAGAGTCAATCATGAAAGTCTCTTGGTGTAAAGTGTGACATTGCAATAGTTTAGGAGAGAATTTCCTCTAATGCTTGGTTCTCCTAAAGCGGATGGGACTATAGCCTTAGAATCAATAAGATCTTGAATCTTGTGACTCAAGTTGAAACAATCATCTATATGGTGGCCTTCCCCTTAGTGGTAGGCTTAGTACGAATTTGCATCATGCCCCTTCACCAAAGGGTTAACTATAAGAAAATTATTTTCTAATGACATTTATTAAATGTCGTTAAAAGTCTAAAAAATGTTGCTTTAGACTTATACCAAAGTTTCTTGTAAGCATCACTTAAGTCGATGTCGTTATGTATTAAAGTGACATTTATTACAATTATTAGTATAAAACTTATAAGCAAAATTTATAGCACCATTTTAATTAACATTTTTCAAATGTCATTTTAATGAATTAGAGTAACATTTATAAAATGACTCAAAAACTATCAATGATTTATTTGTAATAATTTATTACAAGGCATATTAAGTGTCACTTTATGGTAATAAAGCAACATTTGTTGTGTCCTTTGAAGTAATCAATAAATATTGCTAGATGGCTCAATAATTACATTTAAAATATATCGCATTTTGGATATTAAGAAATGTTATTGTAAAGTGATTATGAATTTAATTAGTAAAATTTCATATTGTAACTTTCTACAAAAATGTTACTAATGGAAAAGATGTAATATCATTTTCATCAATTACTAAAATGTCATATAATATCATTCATTTTAATGATAAGAGAATAGTTATTATAAAAGCATAAAGCATAAATATATTACGTAACTCAAAAGTTTTATTTTAAATTACACTCATAAATAAACGAAATTCTATAAAATTAATAAAATATCCATTTAAGTATTCAAAAGAATGATAAAATAGTCAAACAACTAAACTTAAACTATTAAAAAAAAATTAAAACATGCTAATCTTAAACATTATTGATGAAAAACCACATGACTAGCCCAAATACATTAACTAGTGTTTGTGACCTACATCAAATGGAAAAATATAAAGATAAATCACAAAAAGATTTAGATAATAACTATTAATATTAAAGGGTTTTGAAATTCTTGCATTTAGATCTAGTGATACACATAACATTAGGGCATTAAGGAGTACTTGGATCATGGGACTATGTTGCAAAATACTTCAAACATGCAAGAATTTAAAATAGTCATAAGGAAGAAATGTGAGTAATGGACTTCTTCTAGTAGGCAAATCCTTTTTAAAGGATAATTTTATATTATAGGTCAATTTTTACATTTTAAATTTTTAATAAAGTTTAGAAGAAAAGAGGATGTTCTATACCCAAAAGTTAAAAAATAACAATAATCATAGTTTAAAAGGACAGAGTTTGGAGAATGTATGAATGCTTTTTCGTTAAGTAATTTGTACCAAATCTAAAAACCTAAAGTATGCTAAAAGTTTGAATAGCATTTTTAAGGCTAACATAAAAGAAACCAAATAGATGTCAACAACACTATATACTTAAAAAGATAGAAAAGACAGTACCTATATACATCATAAAATAAATAATAAACAATATAAGGGATTTAACATACTTGCATGATCTCCCAAATTGCCATTGACTATGGCCTTAAAATGTAACAGCCTAAAATATCATAATACTCAATTATGTCATAATTGACTATCACGTGCTTAAGCTAAAAAGGGGAAGAAAATAACAATAAGACCCCAATGGAGCAAGTGTATAAACATCATTGAATATCAGCACTTACAAGGAAGTAGATAATGATCTCTAATAACTGTTACTAAGGGTATTAGTTTGCATGTTTATAATATCTCATAGCATAACACCAACAACATCTACAACTAAAAAAAATGAAGAGCTAGTCTAACATGAATAATGGATGGTTAAGCTTAAAAGGCACCATAAAGCAAACAATTCCATCATTATATTATAGTGATGAAAACCTAATTAATTAAAGGAAGAATTAGAATGTCTCAACTATGAAACTAAGCCATAACACAATACAAGAAGTGAATCAGATTGAAAATTCATTATATTATCTCCATTTATGTGGTGTCAAAATTCTAATTCACCCTATCTTTAAGTATCCAAAATTCATTAAATTCAAAGTCACAACAAAAAAAAAAGCCAAACTCTGATTAGTAGTTTTTAGCATTAGGTATTTTTTTTCCATGCAACATTGAGTTGACTTATAGATTAACAACCTTTCACACTTTTCTTTCTTTTGATTTTCCTTCTTATCCGTGAATCATCGGTTTCACTCATTTGGTAATAGAAATGGATGATTCATTTATGATTTTTAAAAAACTCTCCAATTTTTATTATGTATTATCATATATTTAAAACACTAGTAACAATAATAGCAATAATAGGATAAGCACTGCATTGTGTCTCACATATATTATCATTAGAAAATAAACAATAAAGTTAAGATGGAAAGGATACAACACAATTGGTAAGCCACTAAATGAAAGAAAATCTTAAAGAATAACATGAAAGATTTAAGTAAACCATACTAAAATTATGCATGTTATGTTTAGCATCATATAATCAAACTACTTTCAGCCAAATGACTTTTTACTCAATGTTAAATGACATTAAAGAAAAATATGGAATTAATATTACAGAAAGGTATATTACTGAAATTAATTTACCTTTAAAATTGCATTTGCAATAAAAGACAGAATAGATATGATGGCATGTTTTTAAGCTGTAAATGAAACCACATTCAGCCCAACAGGTTTTATAAACCACTATTGGCCATGAATACATGAGCGCCAACTATTTAATATCGATTAGTAAATTTTGTAGTAAGAGGAGCTAGAATATCTAATTTAATTACATCAATGATTATTTAATGTCAATGGAGAAGAAAGTATTCAAAATCAAAAGGAAAAAAAAAGAAAAAGAAAACTCAAGCAATGTAACATAAATGCAATAAAAAAAAAACTTTGACAATTATCTCAACTGAAAAAAATAAGAGAATACCTTTTCTCAATGGGTACACTCATGATATTTTGTATAGGGCTACCACTTCTCTCACCCTACTACTTCTATATACAGCTCCTATAGCCATAATAAACCTAAGCCACAAACAAAACATATAAGAGTCAATCATTTTGGAATTTGTAACAGGTAAAAAATAAAAACATTTCTACATAGAATCTCACCAAGGATCCATGCGATTCGATTAAATTGAAAGGAAAGGATGTGAATCTTGTCAATCCATGCGAAAGGTGATAAATCTATTAGAAGGCCGAAAGGGGTTTACATTGATAATACATTGTCTTAAGCTTGAAGTCAAATCAAGGCGTCACCAAAGAATGATCACCCTCTGTAGGTATCCACATGAACAAACTACCTCCAAAACGTAGGGCATGCTAGAACTAGGGTTTTTCTATCTCCCTTTTAGTGTTTTTTGAAGCAAAATGTGAACACACTTTTTCATACAAAAAATCCTAAAACGTGTATGATATATATATATATATATATATATATATATATATATATATCTTAACCATTAACATATTTATGTTAGCTATGTATCTAGAAGATACAAGTAAGATAATATCCTATTTTGTTTTAACTTTAAAACAAAATAAATATTAAAATAATTTAGATAATATCTCTAATTATCTTTATTATAAATAAAGAGAGTAGTAAACCTAATTTTGCTTTGGGCCTATTTTATGTAATCGAATCTATAGGTCCACATAATGTTGGTAGTGGCCCAAAACCTACTTTTGACCCATAAGTCATAAGTAGCCTCTAATAAGACATTATGACTACCCAAATTATGTGAATGTTAAGAATCTGACCTAACTATTTCCCAAATAGTATTATAATCCTTTTGTCGCATTAATCTCAATCGAACATAAGGCATGAATCATGTCATCCTTACATATTCAATTTTTTCTTGATCTCAAAGTACATTGATGTAAAGTTACATTGACAACCTTTATTAATTCACTACTGTATGCTCATGCAATCTCTTCAGTTTAACTTATCGAAGGGTTTAAAGATATATTTCTTATAAAAATATATGAGGGATAAATTCATTCTCAATCACTCATATTTCTCTATATGATTTACTCTATGTCCAATATTAGTTTGTATGATCATTCGGTTAAAGATAATGTTATACTATATTAAAACATGAAGTTCATCATATTGGAATCTATTGTGATTTTCAGGTCAAAGGATTAAGTTAATACTATTGCATGAGAATCACTTATGACTATTAACCCATATAGTGTTCTCAGAGTGGGTCGATCCAATACAATGTATCTTAAACATGTATCTATGTGTTTAATTTAATATCACATATCCATAACTAGTACAACATAATCATCAATCAAACACCTACTAGTCTTCATTCATTATTATCCCAATAATAATGACCAACTTAGGATAATTTAGAATAAACTTATTTACACCTAAATGTTTTATGATCAAGTCACATACTTGATGACATTAGATAGAATTAAATATTCATGGAATTTATAATATAGCCATAAACAAAATAAAAAAGATCTTTAATAAAACTACAACCATAACACTATTAATAAAATATCCATTGCAAGCATTAGCTTAGGATACATGACTAACAAACCTAGCAACCATCCATAAGCAATTTATGTTTATAAAGTTACTCTTCAATAGTTGAGAGAAAATTAATTAGCGTTATCATTGCTAATTGTAAGCAAAAAACTATACTCTTTTTTGCTAAATGATAATAGATTTTTCTAATTTGACTTTAGTAATTAAAATAACTGTTGAATTAGACTGAAAGAGTAAGTAAATACTTTCATGAATGACTAAAATTATGCTTAAAGTTTAAACAATGAGTTTCAAATGAGTTTTAACACTAGAAAAAGGTGCAAGCCAAGCTGGTAAGCATATCTAGAAACAACTATATGTGGTGGAGGTACCATAGCATGGATAATAAGTGGCAGGGGTGGTTATTAATAAGGAAAGGGTATAGGGAATGAGGGGAGCACCATTTAGGTTGTACTTAGAACTAGATTTTTTTATGTCTCGAAGATGAATACTTGTGCAAAGAATTAGGATTTCCTAAACCATACAACTTATGTTGCCCAATTGAACTCTATATTAGAGAAAGAGCAGCAGTTTTGAGGGCTTTTTGGCAAAATCAGTATTCTTAGAGCATTGTTGATGATGGGCATCAATAAGAGCAAGCTAAGACTCAACGCCCATCATAAGAGCATTAGCCACCACTGGAGCATCAGCCACCACTAGAGTCTTCAAGGGAGACTTAGGCTCACTATTCACTTCCTTTTGATAATCTCTTCCCTTACTCTCTACCTTCACCATCAGTACCCTCCCTATCACACTAACTAAATAGATAATTGGAAATATTGAAAGGGAAACTAATTACAATTTTATTATAGAAAGGTGTCAAGGTTTCATATGTTAGAAAAATTTAAGAGTGAAAAGGACATTGACAGTTGTAAAACACTAGCAAAAATCTATTGAGAAGATTACATAGTCATAACTCTCAATGACCTATACTCTATAGTTTTTCTCTTTTTTATAGGAGGGAATGCCAAAAGTAAATGAAGCCCCTAGTTGTTTCAAGAGTTTTGGCTACCCACACTATATTTCAAGCCTATAACTATGAATAATACTTATAAAAGGATTAAATTTACCTATAGATTTAAATACATTGGTAAATTATAATTATATTGATATTACTCTATTTTTTATAATTTATTATACATATAATTTATTGATATTATAAATAAAAATATTTTTATAATATTTTGATGTGAACGAGCCCAATATGCCCATTGGATTCATGGATGGTGCATGGAAAAATCAAAGCCTAAAGTTGGAAATTGGACTTTCAGTAGATGGATTTAATGGATCATTGTCAAGCCCAAAATAAAGCCCATTTGGATCTAATTTCAATTTTGAATACTTTCTATGGGCCCTTGATAATAAACCCAACAAGTTGATAAAAGTTCAAATTTTCATGTTAGGATAAGACAAGAGACAAAATATGTTGGATAAGGTTGTCTTGTCTTAACCATAAGCATGTTTCAAAATATGTACCAAAACTTGTTCCAACAACATAGGGTCTTATGTCCTAAGACAAATCGAGATCAAAATGTGTACTAATTAAGATTTAACATTTGGCATCCAAGATTTCCAAGTTTCTTCGCAAATTTTTCAAGATTTTCAAGATTCTATAAGATATTTCCAAGATTTTCAAGATTCTTCAAGGTTTTCAAGATTTGTAAGGACTCTTCAAGATTGCTTCCTATTGGTTGAATTTGGTGTCCTATACTTCTTAGGATTATCTTTATTAGTCTTTCATTATTTTATGTAACTTTAAAAGATTTTTTTTAAAAGATTTTCTTTAGATATTACCTTATGAAGGTAGAATACCTTTTTAGCCAATCACAATGCCTTATTTTCTTCCTTATTCATTAGGAAACCTTTGTTTAGCATGTTTTTTGGTGGTAAAACTCTTTATAACTGCATTTACACTTAGATTTTAGGGTTTTTATAATATTAGCTAGGTTATTTTGTAAGGCTATATAGCCCTCCATTTAGCCATGATTAAAAAACTAAAATAAATTATTCTTTTGGCTATAAGCTTTTGTGAGAGAGATTTCCCTTCTTGAGTTCTTGAAAGGACTTAGTGAGATTATTGAGTGAGTTTAAAAATTTCACAAACTCATTTAATCGAGGACTTAAACTACTTAGTTAATTTAGGATTGAGATTAACAAAACTTTGAATCTTTATAATATAGGTTACTAAAAATTGGCTTTCTAGTAGTCTGGTTGAAATTTGAAGATCAAATCTTGTTGCTTATTATTGAATAGATTTGAGACTTATGCAAGCATATGAGTAAGGAATCTAATCCAACCTCATTCGTATCATATTTAGAAAATATTATAAAATTATTTTATAAGAAAAATTAAATATTATTTTTCATAATATTATGGATACATAAAAAATTTACTTATGGATTTGAGTTCATAGGTAAATTTACTCTATTTGTTACTATTTTGTATAATGTATTATACATATAATTATTGATATTATGTATGAAAATATTTTTATAATATTTAAAAAATATTATTCAAAAAATTATTTTATAATACAATTCAAATAATATTTTAAATAGTATTTATGAATAGATTAAATTTACTACGAATTTATTTTCATAGATGAATTTACCTATGGAAATTAATCAATAGGTAAATTTACCTACAAATTTCTAATATGTAGGTAAATTTCCCTACGAAAATCGTAAAAAAAAAATAAAATTATAGGCAAGTCTTTAACATTTTAACGCCTGCACTCACTTTTAAGTTACTAATGGATATTTTTTTCCAAGTAAATTTCATAGGTAATGCATTGGTAATTCAAAGGAAATTTTTTACAAAATATTTTATAAGTATTATGCAGGTAATTATCTATGAATTAAAATTTATAGATATTCTATAGGCAATTACCCACAAAAATATTTCTCATGGTAAATTTTATAAATAATTTACTATTTTCTTGTAGTGAGTCATGTTATTTAAATGTCACAAAAAAAATGTCATAATAAATAAATTTACTATGACATTATGTTAGAATAAATGTCTTAAATAGATAAATAAAATGACATTTATTATAAGTGTCACTTAATATTAAGAGAATTATTGCAATAACTAAGACATTTAGTGACATTTATTAAAAATGTTACTTTAATGTATTTTTTTAATTTTAAATGATATTTGTGCAAAATGTCATTAAAAAATGTCCCAATAAATTATTTTCTTGCAATATATTTAGGAGTGGACTAGGTGGCAATGGCTTCAATAACCCTTTCTTCTGTAGCCTCTCAAAAGCCCTAGTTGATACATAAACTATGAGTGTAAACAATAACTATTAAGTTATCTTCTAAAGAAGACTTGCTAAGTGTCTTGCATATTTATTGGGGAACAAGCTTGGTAAAGCTCTTACTTCAAGCATCATTTGAAAGTGATAAAATGATATCTTTGTCTTATTAACTTCCTTAAGTATATGATACTTGGTATAGATCTCACATTTGATGTGTAAGAATAAAAAGAAGTAGACTATTAAACTAAAACGTAAAGGATATTGCAAGTTTGAAAATTAAGCAATGATTATTGTATTTAAAACTTGTGATACTTAAATGCTAAAAGGATTAAAACTAAATACTGGTTATTAAGTTCCAAAAGCTTTGGAATCATCAAATCCATTTTATAAGTGTTATATATAGTATTCAAGTTCATTATTTTAAAAAAAAAAATTATTTCTTTATAATAATAATGACATTTATGTATGTAGAAGTTTTACAAAAATGTTTGTATGCACTGCATTTGTGAATGTTCATGCTTAACATTGAATTCAAGATAAAAGAAGATTAAGAGCCATTCATGTACTTTGTAATATATGAGGAATTAATATGCAATGAATAAGGACCAAAACACATAGTGATGTATGGAACTATAGTTCATGTAAAAGTTAAATGAATTATGTGAGCATTAGGTTTTAGGCCTTAGGATGCAAGCCTGATGATGAAAAGTATTGGATTTGTTCCTTAAAATGCAAGGGGAATTAAAAAATAAAAAAGAATAAAGGTTCTAAGAAGCCTTGGATTAAGCCTCAAACTAAGTGCAAAAGACCAACTTTGCCTATCACTATTTAAATGGTTGTACAATCATGTTACTTGGTTGTATAGCTAAGTAATAAACCCTACTCCATAGACATTATAAAAGCGCCATCCCTAGCAAACTACTTAGTTGTACAAACATTTTAGAAGTTTCAAGGCTCTTGTTTGTAGTGGGTCATGAATGAAGATCAACCAAAACTGTTCCAGCTCTGGTGCACCCCTCTCCCTCTATAAATACCCCTCATTTAGTGAAAAAGGAAGAAAAGCTTAAACCCTAATGTTTCTCTATTAAAATCGGTACCCATATATCCCAATTACTTGAAATTGAACACCTAATCCATTAAACCTAAGATCCAAGGTATCTTCTAAGGTTTTTGAGACTATGTTTTGCATATTCCCCAGCATTTAAAAGATAACACATAAGCTCAAGCGCCTGTAAGGGTGGGACATAACCAAAACAACATCAATAACCCTAGCTTTCTTACTCTCTTTTTCTTCTTTATTTTTCTTTTCTTTTTAGTAAAATCTTAATCTCAGTAATTTTTACAACCTTTTTGTAATCTGTACAAACTGTTAAGTAGGTTGTACAAACCACCAGTTAGTCTATATAACCCATTTTGACTATGGAACAACACTATTTTTCCTTCTTCTTCCCCATTCTTCCTTTGGTTTTTAGAACTTTAACATATTCTTTTATGAGCTCTAACTATTGAATAGGGTTAGGTTTTGTACCTATGACCCCTATTTTTCCATTTAATAAAGCAAGGATCCAAGGGAAAAGGTTTTACACTTGTTTTCTAATGGATTGTATTCATCTTCTTCATGTTCTTTTCTTTTCATTTCTTTATGTGTTTATGATTAATATTGTTAGGGATATGATTGGGATAGGAAATTCTCTATTACTAAGGACCTTATGATCTTATTACATGTTTATGATTCACTTACTATTATTACAAGTTTTACTTTTGCAACTAATAGGAGGTAGCTAGCTCCTTAGCTAGACCACTTCCTCTTCTATTGTTATATGGTTGCTTCAAAAATGTTTAGAAGAGAGTTCATGTAACGACCATTTTCATTTACAAATCATGGCATTCATGTTCAAAAATACATATGCATAAAGGTTTATTCATTATACATACACAATCGAACAATATATTTGATGTACATATATGTTAACTAATGTTTAAGGCTAGTGACCATAAACTGGTTCCTATCTAAATATATGTACATGACACATGGAGAGTGAGAGAGTTGAAATTCAGATGACGACCTGTGACCCATGTGTCTCTACGTAAAACTCTAAGCACCAAAGTATCTAAACCCTATGCTTCAGTATCTAAAAAACACAATTGCGATTTGATGAGTCGTGACTCAATGAATAAAAATAATAATTAGATTCTTATAGCAGAACTAATAATCAAATATCATTAGGATACATTACAAGTATAACAATTGATTATGCAAGTGCAAATGCAATAGATTGATTTTTGTCATGACCTTGCAAGGTAAACACTACTCTCAAAAATTTATGTGATTCAAATGACATTTGATTTTATTGGGTAGCATATAATAAGTGAATCATTTAATCAATAACATGTGCCAATAGGACATATTGTGAATATATGGTAAGACTGTTGTCAAGCTAAAGTCGTTACTCTAACATGGATAACTCTAATTCTAATCCAGATATAGCTTCCTCTTCTCAAACCACACCTACTACATCTTTAACAGTTACTATTCCTCTACCACCAACCTTTAGACATTTAAGTTCATTAAAGATGGACTATCTTTACAAGCTTAGTTATATCTTGGATAACAAAAAGATCCAAGACACAAGCCTATCCTTTCTAAACCCTTATGATGTTTTCTAAAGAAATAAAACACCTAGACCAGATCCATCAGATCCCTTATCAAACCATCACAAAGTCGGTAAAAGAATATGTCAAGTGTTCTAGCTTTGATCAATGTCCTATCCGATCTACTAGGCAAGAGCAATTTATAACCTTAGAGATTCCTCCAAAATTCATCCATCAATGGTTAGCTCAAGGGTATACCCCTCTCCACTTTGGAGCGATCAGACTTATAATAAGCTATCATGGGCGAAAAGGTCTTCCTATCTTTACCATAATAGCTCTCTTGGATAATAGGTACCTTCAATACCAACATGTAGTTATAGGCACTGTGGAAACATCGTTGAATGCAGGATCAGTAATGTTCACTTTTTATCCTAATTTCAACCTATTCTTACGAGATCCACATGTCCTCAATGCTCTTAAGGTTCAGATCTAGATAATTGGAGCACTTCAGGTCTCATCTACTACTGCGGCCACTCTCTACTATCAAATCATCTATAGGATCCAAAACTATACACTATATTTGTCTCTGCCACATGAAAATGATGTTTTGCTCATCATGGCAAACACTTAGAATGCCCCGACCTGCATACACATCCCTAGGCAAATCACTAGGGATGAGCTAATCAAATTATTACCAGAAAAATAGGTTACTAATTATGAGAAGATGCACGAAAGTACCTAACCAATTCAGTCAACTGAGCTTGTTTACTATAAAAGGGCAGATGGAACTATAGAAACGAGGTTTGAAAGATTATTGCCATTAGGAGGCGGTGCTGTCTTTACAACCCAATTTATGATGACTCCTTATGAGCCAAAAATAGGCATGCTAGTGGTTTACTTCCAAAGTAATGGTAAACCTATTTACCTCTTTGAAAGGGATGGTCATCGCTTCTTCGACAATTGTAGCTGCGACGATTGTTTTTATAATTAGGTGGATGAAGAAGAACAAACCGAAAGAAAAAAGGAAGATGTTCAAAGAAAGAATTGAAGAAAAGATACAAAGATGGTGACCCTTCAATAGGGTTACTTGGCGATCCCTCTAGAAAATATGACTATATTGTGAAATATGGTCATGATCCTAGAAAATATGACTATATTGTGAAATATTGTGAAATATGACTATAAAACACTCCTCCTCACACATCACCTTTTTTACCCTATTATAAATAGTATCTATTATAAAATGTTATATGCTAAATTTATGGGTAAGTCACAAGAAGCAACAAACATTATTCAGTGAGAAATTTTTAACATGCGGTGTTGTTCAATGGTTAAAAAGGATCTAGACCTTGATTATCAAAGAATGTCAAAGAGGTATTACCAGTTAGGAGGTTGGGCAAGTCCAGATCTTAAGGAAGCATTTATGACATCTTTGCCAGAGCTTTTATCTAATGCGATGCATCAGATCATTAGGCAAAAGGAGAAATTCATTAATGATCTCACATTCGGTGTAATGTATCAGTTAATGATGCAAGGCTTAAAGAAACTCTGCAATGAAAGAAAGGTCATCACACAAATGATGGATAGTCAAAAGAATCCATCGCTAAAGAAATCCTGTAGAAGATCTGTCCTTCTCATTAAATGTCCTAAAGAAGAAAATGGGTCATGTGATTGTTTGACCAAGAAGAAAAAACATTTCTTCAAAGTTAAATAGTCTAAGCAATGAAGATCGGTTGATCCTAAACACAAATGGCAGTTCTTTCGATGAAAGAAATACAAAGGATACAGAAAGTCAAATAAATGCTTCCTCTGCAGTCAGAAGGGACATTTCTCAAAAAATTGTCCCAACAGAAAACAACAGGCTTTAAAAATGATGCATTATATACAAATCTCTACAGAACTTGATCTTCAAGATGCTGATGTCGAGTCCTTATTCTCAGTTGAAGATGAAGCATCTCCGGAGACGGTCTTTGCTATCTAGGATCAATCATCATCTGATGAAGAAGGAGATTTTCGACAATTTTCCCACAGCCATGCGATGACTCCATTAATGGACCTTCCAGCAAGCGCGTCAATACAAGCCCATCCAGTGCCTCTAGCATATGTCTAGGTTTTACTAGAAAAATATGCTAAGCCCATTAAAGTTATGGCCTTCATCAATATTAAGGCTCATCTTTCAATGATAAATCCAAAAGTCCTTCCTTCCAAATATTAAAAGCCCCACAAGAGGTATTTCATGGCAATAAATGGAGTGGTATTTCATACAAGCCTTATCACTTCCAAGCCCATTACTGTACAGTTTTTCCAGGCTGCCACATTCATTCTAAGTTTTTAGTCTCTTCTTTCCCCAACAAAGACTTATTTATTGGGTTTGATTTATATTGAAAGATGGAAAAACTCAGAATCCTGCCCAGGGGCCTAAAGTACAAAGGTTATTTCTAGCCTTTTACTATAGTCTCATCCCTCTTCACAATGGACTCCTTTATGGCCCAACTGCCTTCTAGCCTTTCTAATATTATCTAGGATTTACAAGCCCACTGTTGTGCAAACAATCATACAGTGTTCATTACCAAAAATCCAAACCCACTTTGGAAAAACACTAACTTTTTCATAAGCATACCATTCAAATTTAGTGAGGATATCAATCTAACTAAGCTACCCATCCAAGCATGAACCCTAATGACCTAGCTCTAGCTTATCAAGAATGTTCATACTTATTAGCCCAAGGCTTAATTGAACCTACCAATTTTGATTGGGCTTGTCAAGCCTTTTATGTTAATAAAAGATCTGAACAAACTTGAGGGAAAAGGAGATTGATCATAGATTACCAACCACTTAACCATTTCCTAAAAGATGACAAATTTCCTCTTCAAAAAATCTCTGCACTGTTTGTTCACCTTTCACAGGGAAAGATTTTTTTAAAGTTTGATCTTAAAGCAGGTTTATGGCAGCTTGGAATCAATACAGAAGATAGGCTCAAAATGGCATTTTGTATCCCAAATTGACACTATCAGTGGACGGTTATGCTATTTGGTCTAAAAGTGGCCCCTTCCTTATTTCAAGAGGTAATGATATGTATCTACAAAACATTGCTTAACGGTGCTCTTATCTACATCAATGATGTTCTCCTTTTCTCACCAACTATGGAGTCGCATCAGGAGCTTTTGCAATAGTTCGTAGCACTCACTAAAAGATTTGGTATCATGCTTTTTCAGTCCAAGATGCAAATAGCTAAGACTAAAATTTAATTCTTAGGCATGAATTTCAAAAAATGGACAATACAGGCCGAGCCCACATATCAGAGCAGAATTATTAAAGTTCCCATATGAGAATCTTTCTCAAAAGCAAATCCAACAATTCCTGGGAATTGCCAACTATCTTAGGGACTTTGTCCCCTACTTTATAGCTCATTCATGTCCTTTGCAACTTTAGTTAAAGAAAGATTCCCCACCATGAACTACATGTCACACACAAGTTGTCAAGGCTTTTAAAGCAGTGATGTAGAATTTACCACCTTTTCAAATTCCTTCTACAGGAAAGCGAATTTTGCAAATTGATGCAAGTGATAACTATGGGAGAGCTATCTTATTGGAAGAAAAAGACAAGAAAAAATGGATTTGTGCACATGTTAGTAGAGCATTTAGTCCAGCAAAACAACATTATCACTCCACGTTTAAAGAGATTCTTGCTGTCAAAAATCGGATAAAGAAATTTGAATTTCACTTGATTGGACATCACTTCACGATCCTTATGGATTGTTCTTCCTTTCCATGCATGTTTGAATTCAAAGGAAAAATGATTCTTCATCCTCAGCTGCTTAGGTGGAAAGACTGGTTTAGCATATACAACTTTAATGTCTAGCATATAAAAGGGGAAGCAAAACTTATCCATGATCTATTATCAAGACCTCAAACCATTTCTCTCATAACAAGACAACACTCCTATCCTTTGATTCTCATGGCTTCTTCCTCTTCTTCCTCAAACATTACTCCATCCTCCAGCCTTGGATCTTTTAACGATCATTTTCTCAAGACAAGAGTTCTTCCTCAACTACAAATGTCCATAAGCTATTCCAAGATATGCAAGATTGCATTAGAACAATTGTTCGTCTATCAGGAGACTCTTCTCAGAATGTGTGGACCAATTTTCATGGAAATGTTAGGTTTTCACCCTTCCTATCCATTCTTGAAAGCATCTACATTTATGGATTTCACTTGTTCCACTAGTGGCAGCTGGACATGGCTAAAGGAATTTCTTGTCTTCTTATGGTATTTATGCCATCTCTACACAATTGTTATAAAAATTATGCTTTATCACTTATGGTCTCATTTGATCGGTCTAAAGAAAGGGATTCAGTACAATCCTCATCTAATTACCTTTATTGAATGGTTTTAATCAGTTGATTGATGGATTGACACTCTCAAGGCCAAATTTGACAAATGTAAACCATAAATAGCTCTAAGCAAAAGAATTGTCTACATATTCCATAGGCCCTACTTTGTGGGTCCTTCCAATAATACTCCTAGAGTTATGGCACATTTTTATGTGTACAAAGAACAGTAGTTCTCATTATGGGTTGATGCCCTATAACATCATAAAGAATTTTAGGAATTTCAAAGATATATGTATGGACAAAACAAAATAGTCCCAAATGAGATCTGGCCTTCTCTCTCAAAAGAAGCACCATTGGACATGTTACCATCACAATACCATAAGAGTCTCAAGACAATAAGTGAATAATGGGGAAAAATGCCAAACTACTCAAGCCTTAAAGATGACCTGACTGGTGAAAAATATATTCCTGAGAAATATTCTCAAGACCCTTATGACTTTTACATGACGCTCCAACATGATAAGGATGAAATAGAACACATTGAAGAAGGTTATGAGAATATGAATCTGTCCCCATCTCATGAACCAATCATTAAGTATAGGGTCTTTTGTCCTTTTGTACAATTATTATTAGCTTTAATAATGCTTTGTAATCATGTGAAAGCTTTGCAGCTCATAGGGGGCCTAGTGTGTTTTATGCTTTTATTGTTTTATGCTTTTATAGACATGTGATTACTTTAGCCAAAGTAATCACTTTACTTTACATATACTTTTCCTTTATAACTCATCTTAGATTCGAGCTAATCTATTCTCCATCCTATATAATGAGAAGCTTTGTAATATGGTATAACAAGTTTTGAAAGGAATAAAATCTCTCTCTTTTCTAATAATGAGTTTATAAATTCTCTCAACCCAAGGCTGGCATTAGAATTATCTTTGTTCATCCCTTATAGTTCATAAGAGATGTTTTGATCCATCTCCTCGTAATGCCCTTAGCTTGACAACAGTCTTACCATATATTCACCCTCCAAAAAGATGAAGAATAGGCTTTGATACCATTAATTCACATAAGCAATACACAACTATGACTATGAGCAGCAACAGGCTAACAAGCCTTTTTCTATGAGCATGAGGTGCTTATGACTATGGCAATAAACGACAATACATAACCAACAAGCCATTGTGTTTCATCTTTTGCTCTTAAACGAGCTCTATAGTCCTTTTAGCATACTACTCATGGAAGAGATGGATAAAAATATCTCTTATAAACTAGGAGGGATGAATAAAGATAATTTTGATGCCAACCTTGGGTTGAGAGAATTTAGAAACTCATGATTGGAAAAAAGAGAGATTTTATTCCTTCAAAACTTAGTCTACCATATTACAAAGCTTCTCCTTATATAGGATGGAGAAGGGATTAGCTCGAATCTAAGATGAGCTGTAAGGAAAAGTATTCATAAAGAAAAGTGATTACTTTGGCTAAAGTAATCACATGTCTACAAAAGCATAAAAGACACTAGGCCCCATGTGAGCTGTAAAGCTTTCACATGATTATAGAGCATTATTAAAGCCAATAATAATTATACAAAAGGACAATAGACCCTATCACTTGATGATTGGTTCATGAGATAGGGACATATTCATATTCTCATAATCTTCTTCAATACGCTATATTTCATCCTTATCATGTTGGAGCATCTGTAATAGTCATAAGGTCTTCAGAATATTCTTCAGGAATATATTTTTCACTCATCAGGTAATCTTTAAGGCTTAAGTAGTTTAGCATTTTTCCCCATTGTTCACTAGCTATCTTAAGACTCTTATGGTACTATGATGGTAATGTGCCCCATGGTGCTTCACTTGAGAGAGAAGGCCATATGTCCTTTGGGACTATTTTGTTTTGTCCACATATGTATATTTGAAATTCCTGAAATTCTTCATGATGTTCTAGGGATTCAACCCATAATGAGAATTATTGTTCTTTGTACACATGAAAATGTGCCATAAATCTAGGAGTATTACTATAAGGACCCACAAGGTAGGGCCTATGGAATGTATAGACAATTCTTTTGCTTAGAGTCATTTGTGATTTACATTTGTCAAATTTGGCCTTGAGAGTGTCAATCCATCGATCAATCGGTTGAAACCATTCGAGAAAGGTAATTAGATGAGGATTGTACCGAATCCCTTTCTTTAGATTGATCAGATGAGACCATAAGTGATAAGGCCTGATTTCTACAATAATTGTGCATAAATGGCATAAATACCATAAGAAGACAAGAAATTCCTCTAGCCATGTCTAGCTGTCGATGGGTGGAAGAAGTAAAATCCATGAATGTATAGGCTTTTAAGAATGGATAAGAAGGGTGAAAACCTAATATTTCCATGAAAATTTGTCCACACATTATGAGAAGAGTGGTCTGATAGATAAATAGTTGTTCTAATGCAATCTTGCATATCTTGGAATAGCTTGTGGGCATTTATAGTTAAGGAGGAACTCCTGTCTTGAGAAAACGGTCATTAAAAGATCCAAGGCTGGAGGATTGAGCAGTGTTTGAGGAAGAAGAGGAAGAAGCCATGAAAATCAAAAGATAGGAGTGTTGTCTTATTATGAGAGAAATGGTTTGAGGTCTTGATAACAGATCAAGGATAAAGTTTGCTTTCCCTTTTATATGTTGGACATCAAAGCTGTATCTGCTAAACTAATCTTTCCACCTATGCAACTGAAGATGAGGAACCATTTTTCCTTTGAATTCACAAAGCGTGGAAAGGAAGAACAATCCATAAGGACTGTGAAGTGATGTCCAATCAAGTGAAATTCAAATTTCTTTATCCCATTTTTAATAGCAAGAATCTCTTTAAATGTGGATTGATAATGTTGTTTTGTCAGACTGAATGCTCCACTAGCATGTGCATAAATCTGTTTTTTCTTGTCCTTTTCTTCCAATAAGATAGATACCTAATAGCTATCACTTGCATCAGTTTGCAAAATTCGCTTTCTTATAGAAGGAATCTGAAGAGGTGGCAAATTTTGCATCATTGCTTTAAGAGCCTTGACAGCTTGTGTGTGACATGCAGTCCATGGTGGGGAATCTTTCTTTAACAAAAGTTGCAAAGGACGTGCATGAGCTCTAAAGTGAGGGACAAAGTCCCTAAGACAGTTGGCAATTCCCAAAAATTGTTCCCATAAATTATTGGATTTGCTTTTAAGAAAGATTCTCGTATGGGAACTTTAATAATTATACTCTGATATGTGGGTCAGGCCTATATTGTCCATTTTCAAAATACATGCCTAAGAATTCAAATTTAGTCTTGGCTATCTGCATCTTAGATTGAGAAAGCATGATACCGAATCTTTTGGTGAGTGCTATGAACTATTGCAAAAGCTCTTGATGCGACTCCATAGTTGGTGAGAAAAGGAGAACATCATCAATGTAGATAAGAGCATTGTGATACAATGTTTCGTAGATACGTATCATCACCTTTTGAAATAAATAAGGGGCCACTTTTAGCCCAAATGACATAACCATGCACTGATAGTGTTGGTTTGCGATGCAAAATGCCATTTTAGGCCTATCTTCTGTATTGATTCCTAACTACCAGAAACTCACTTTGAGATCAAACTTTGAGAAAACCTTTCCATGTGAAAGATGAACAAACAGTGAAGAGATTTTTGAAAGAGGAAATTTGTCATCTTTTAGGAAGTAGTTAAGTGATTGGTAGTCTATGACCAATCTCTTTTTCCCTCAGGTTTGTTCATATCTTTTGTTAACATAAAAGGCTTGACAAGCCCAATCATAATCGGTGGGTTCAATTAAGCCTTGGGCTAATAAGTCTAAACATTCTTGATCAGCTAGAGCTAGGTCATTAGGGTTCATGCCTGGATGGGTAGCTTTAGTTAGATTGATATCCTCACTAAGTTTGAATGGTTAGTTTATGAAAAAGTCAGGGTTTTCCAAAGTGGGTTTGGATTTTTGGTAAGGAACTCTGTATGACTGTTTGCACAGCAGTAGGTTTGTAAATCCTAGATAATATTGGAAAGGCTAGATGGTAGTTGGGTCGTAAGGGAGTCCATTGTAAAGAGGGATGAGACTGTAGTAAAAGGCTAGAAATAACCCTTGTACTTTAGGCTTATAGGCAGGATTTTGAGTTTGGCCATCTTCTAATATAAATCAAACCCAATAACCAGGTCTTTGTTAGGCAAAGAAAAGCCCAAAAACTGAGAATGAACGTGGCAGCATGGAAAGAACTGTACAGTAATGGGCTTGAAAGTGATAAGGCTTACATGAAATATCGCTCCATTTGTTGCCATGAAATACCTCTTGTGGGGCTTCCAATATTTGGAAGGAAGGACTTTTGGATTCATCATTGAAAGATGAGCCCCAGTATCGATAAAGGCCACAGTTTTAATAGGCTTAGCATATTAAAACTTGGACATTTGCTAGAGGCAATGGATGGGCCTGTATTGACGCGCTTGCTAGAAGGCCCATTAATGGAGTCATCGTATGGCTGTGGGAAAATTGTCAAAAAATCTCTTTCTTCATCAGATGATGACTGATCCTGTATAGTAAAGACCGTCTTCGGACATGCTTCATCTTCAACTGAGGATAGGGACTCGACATCAGCATTTTAAAGATCAAGTTATGTGGAGATTTGTATCTGATGCATCATTTTTGAAGCCTGTTGTTTTCTATTGGGACAATTTTTTGAGAAATGTCCCTTCTGACCGCAGAGGAAGCATCTATTTGACTTTTTGTGTCCTCTATGTTTCTTTCATCGAAAGAATCACCGTTTGCATTTAAGATCAACTGATCTTCTTTGCTTGGATTGTTTCAGTCTAAAGAAATGTTTTTTCTTCTTGGTCAAACAATCACATGACCCATTTTCTTCTTTAGGACATTTAATGAGAAGGTCAGATCTTCTATAGGATTTCTTTAGCGATGGATTCTTTTGTCTATCCATCATTTGTGTGATGACCTTCCTTTCATTATTGAGTTTTTCTAAGCCTTGCATCATTAACTGACATATTTCATCGAATGTGAGATTATTAATGGATTTCTCTTTTTGCCTAATGATCTGGTCCATCGCAATAGAGAGAAGCTCTGACAGAGATGTCATAAATGCTTTCTTAAGATCTGGACTTACCCAGCCTCCCAACTGGTAATAGCTTTTTGACATTCTTTGGTAATGGAGGTTCATATCCTTTTTAACCAATGAACAACACCACATGTTAAAAAATTTTGATTGAATATTGTTTTTTGTTTTTTGTGACTTACCCATAAATTCGGTATATAACATCCAAAGGAATTCTGCAGCTCCCAATGATTGGACTAGACGAAGCTTGGAATACTCATCCAACGCTACATACCAATCTTGAATTCATCCTGTAATTCTCATCACAAATTCGTTGAGGATTTGTCGAATCTAAGTACCTGGTTTCTCCATTTGTGAATCGATCCAAGCTCGAAACTCTTGAAATCTGTCTCAATACATATCTGAAGTGATGTTGTCCATAGTGAACCATGGTCCACCATTGGAATTGGAGGTTCTTTCTTGCTGAGGTTGAGAAGTATCCATCTCATCAGGAGGATTAATAGTGTATGGTGGATTAGTGGATTATTCTTATGGATTTGCCATAAACTGGTTTGGAGCTAATTCTTCAACTAAACTTTCTTCTGAGAAGGATTCCATCATTTCAGGTGTAATAGTACCAGAATCAGATTGAGAGGGAGTAGAATTATTAGTGGCCATGTTGAAGGATGGAAGAGAGGCTGAGGCTTTTTCTAAGTAAGATGCAATTGGGTTCATTATACTAGCATTTGATGGTGTTGGAGATTTTAGGTCAAGCTTTTTAACTGATTCAGCTGTGGAGGTGGTTTTCATGTAGACATCAAATTTTACTGGGAATTTTCCTGACCTAATCTTTTTGTGGAAAAGATCAGCAAAAAGTCCCATTAATTCTTGTTCGAATGTGGTTGGGATTCATAGAATGGGAGATTTAATCAGATAAATAAGAGGAAGAGGTAGGCTAAAAGGATCTGTATAAGTCTGTTTGTTTGAGGTTTGTAAGTAGTGAAGGTCCTTCTCAATTCTTTAATTTGGTCCTTTAATCTTTGGATCTCCATTGCTTTCGCCTGATTTCTTCTGCATGCGCGCTTTGATCTATTAGACTCATGACTTCTTTGTGCTTTCTTTCTACCTACTCCTGCAATCTTATCATTAACTCATACATATCTTTTTAATGCTCAGTGAGATGTTCCTCTGCCTTCTGAACTTGTAGAGAAACTTTATCAACTTTGGACTCGATATTCTTGAGAATACGATTTTGAGATTGTGCATTACTGGATTGCTAGTTTAACACTACTTCTATTGGGGTAATGCCCAAAGGTTGTCCTTTTGAGTATGTCCCTATAGGATTCTTGATATGAGACATGGTCCTTATTTAGATATTTAGGTTTGTCTGGTCATGTAAAAGAGGGAAATCTTCTTCTGAAAAGGAAGATTGTGATGGCTGATACATTCAGATCTGAGGAAGGACTATAGGTGTAAGTGTTTCAGTGTTTAGGTGTTTTAGATACTATTTATAATAGGGTGAAGAAGGTGGTGTGTGAGGAAGAGTGTTTTGAGGAATGGCTGAAGGTGAAGGTTTAATAGGATCAGGACCATATTTCATAATATAGTCATATTTTCCAGAGGGATCTCTAAGTAACCCAACTGAAGGGTCACCATCTTCGTATCTTCTCTTTATTTCTTTCTCTAAACATCTTCTTTTTTTCTTCTGTTCTTCTTATTCTTCATCCACCCAATTATAAAGACAATCATCGTAGCTACAATTATCGAAGAAGTAATGACCATCCCTTATAATTCTCACTTGACTTGTATTCATATGTAAAATGTAACAATTCAATCACATATACATGTAATAGAACATAATCATATCATAAAACTATCACACATACACATTAGAATCTAATTATGGTTTTTACTCACCATTCGAGGTGACCAACCTTTATAGTAGGTTTGGTTCTCTCTCTAGGGCTTCTTCAAAGTGTTGAGATCCTAACATTTGATACATACATGGTTATAAGTATTTCAAAATGATTATGAATGTTTGGTAGGCAATTATGGCATGATCCATGCAAGTGGACCTAATGTTTATACATAGTTTCCTCATATGGCAGCCTGACCTTGCTACACTCTTACAAAAATAACTTTTGATATACTTATCCAAATGACTTCATTCTTTTTTTTTTTCAAATAAAATAGACACATAATTATTCAACATATTCAAATTTCATGTCAATATAAGACACATAGAAAATGTGTTGAATTTTTTAATTTTTTCTTATTTTAATGTCATCTCAATCTAAGTAGGCATTACATTTTTGGATATATCTCAAAGTTTACAATTCAAATTGCAAAATTTTTTTACCAAAAATTAAAAAACATATAAAGGAACATTTTTCATGTTTTACTTATTGTATAATTCAGATTATGAAGTCACCAAAACAAATGACCAATCTCAAGGTGAGCAGGTTTTCAACATGTTCACAATCAGTCATAATGAAGGGCTAATATCTCAACAACCATGTTAAATTTGGCAAAAATATTTCATAGGAATGTAGATAAGACGTAAATAGACAGCTTTAAAGTTTAACACATCACCAAATTCCATATTTATGGCCATCAAATTCTTAGAAAATAGAATTATAAAACTGATGAGGTTTCATCCAGGTATAGAGTTAGTCACAATCAATGAGCCATATCTCTTTTCACACAATAAATCAATCAAAACTACTTTACAAGTATTTATAAGGGATATAAATATACAAATTTCATGTTTTACACTTTGTCTAAATCAACATATAAAGTCATCAAAATTTATAAAAATAGAAAGACTGAGGTGATTTTGGTTGGTTGTGAACCAACCCTAATGAAGGAGCCATATCTCCTACACACACAATATCAAGAAAAAAATGTTTCACATGTATTTATATGGGGGCATAAAGCTACAATTTTCATATTTTACACTTTCCCTAATTCCTCTTCTAGGGTTATGAAATTATGGATACAAAATTATGCTCTAGCAATAAAATCAATACAATCAGCTCTTGTTTCTCTTGAATTTCAACTTCCATATATGAGCTCTACCTCAAATACTTCATAATTCTTACTAATTGTGCATGATTAACATGTCATGAGCGATTAATTTCATATGGGAAGAAGATAAAAGAACTTACATATTTTCCCAAAACCAGAAAACCTTAGGATTCCCTCCTAGGTAGCTCACTCTTCTCCCTCTTCTTCTTCTTTTTATTCTTCTTCTTCTTCTTTTTCTTCTTCTTCTTCTTCTTCTTTTCCTTCTCCTTCCTTAGCTCTCTTTTTCTTTTGTTGTCACTCATGTTTAAACTTTCTATTTTGATCCTAAAGGGTGAAAAATTCCACTTGTAAACCTATTGTAATAAAATAGAATCATGGTGTTTCATTTTCATTAGTTGGAATTTCACTTTCCTTTTTTAGTCCCTATTCTTCACTCTTTCATCACCTTTATCCATCTCCTAATCCCCATATGCTACTTATACTTTTAAATAACCTCTAAAACACCATTATTTATGATGCTATATCATGCACACAACATAATATAATTTGCCATGCAACTATACAAACATTACATGTATGTTCAAATGTCCTAAATGCAATGGTTCAAGTGCCATCATCGTGCTTATCCAATTCACATGTCTAAATGATCATTTATCTAATGCATATGTTCATATAAGATTAAAAATCATTTATGTAATGAATATGTTCATGTGATAATGCCAATGAATGAGGATACAGATGTTACAGTTCATTACTTTATAACCCCTTTTTTTATTATTATCATGATTTGATGGAATATATGCATATGTGGCTTTATGTGATTTATCTTCTCACCATCTTGATAATATAGTTCCCATAATAGTTATGGATATCTTAAAGTTGTTACGACTCTTTAGGTGTTGATGGATAAGGATCCAATGATCTTAGGAGTCCAAGTTAATCACCTTAATCTATGACCAAGGGCTCTACTTTATCATCCTTATGCACTTTATGAATTCCATGCATCATATCTTTATATTGCTCATGATTTTCATTATTAGTGCTTCATATATGGTTTACCATGCCATCTTGTCATTGTTATGGAATGGAGGATGTATATTAACATAAATGTTTATTAACTTGGGGATTTGGTGAGATCTCTTACTTCAATGCATTTCATTTTGTTTATTTTATTACTTTTATTTTTGTGGTGATCACTAACTTGACGCTTTTTTTTTTGTATAGGTGGCTATTTAAGCATATGCTAAGTTTGTAAGGCATGATGATTTTGATTATCATAATTATGGTTATTGATTATGAATGATCTACCTTAAGACATTAGATGTGTCCTCTTTTCTCGTTGAGTTTGGTTGCATTGCTTTGATATGCTTAATTAGATGGCATTAGGAACATGCATAAGGGCATTAAAAAGTGAACAAAAGATGTCCAAAGGCTAAATCCCAATATGTAGGTAGTTTAGGGGGTGTCTAACCTTTTTCACAAGCTATACCTAATTTTCGAACCTAGTCTTTAATGAGGTGAAGATGAATAAAGTTATAAATGACTTAGCTCGGTTCAAATATCATCCTTGCCTAAATTCTTACATGGAAGAAAGTCAGATGACGACTCCATATTCCATTAGAATCATACTAATGTAGCATTATGACTTGGTCCCTCATTGACCACCAAAATTGGAGAAAGGATTCAAACTTGCATAAGGCCTAAGGGATCTACATTAATCCAAACACAAGTTGTTATATGGGGTTAATACTAAAATAGGACCCCCCATCCTCTTGATCCCTTATTGATCAATAAAAGGATGGAATCATAAGTAAGATTTGTAAGGCCCAAAACTTGGTTCTTTGGGATTTTCATAAATTAGGACTTCTTCTCCTAAGTGATGAGCATGAGGAGGCTAAATTTGATGAAATAGCTATGATTTTAATATTATAATGATGATTATTTAAGACATTATATGAGTTGAAAAAAATGACTAAGAGATATGAAGGTGATAAATGTTGAATCATAATGAGGAAAAAAGTGTATGATAAGATATGTTAGTATGCATGTGTAAGAACTATTATTAATGAGCATGAATAAATGATAGAATTAGAGGTTTAATAATGAAGAATATGTCAATATTTTATATGGAAGAAAGTCATGTTAAAAGATATGTTAAAAGAAATGAAGAAGGATGATGGAAGATAAGTGATAAGCTAAGTTAGATGCATGATCTCCAATGGCTACTAAGGTACATAAGTGTGATTAATGTGTGATTCAATAAAATTTTAATTAAGTATTTTAGATGAATTTTAGATGCCTAAAATAGGCATTTAAAGTGTTTTAAAGGAAGGAAGGAAGAGTTAAATAGTTATGTAGTTGGCCTATCCTAATGTCTTTACTTATGTTTGTTTAATGTGTGCCTAATGTACATTTAAATGACATTATAATGAATTGTTCTAGATTTATTTTGGATTTCTATTGGTTTTTTAAGTGTGTTGAAGAAAGAAACAAAATGTTGAAGCAAAGCTTTCGAAAGGTTTGAACGCTCTATTTGGGCATTTTGGTCTTTTCACACCCTTTTATCTTTATTTTCTTATAACGACCATTTTCATTTACTAATCATGGCATTCATGTCCAAAATTACATATGCATAAAGGTTGATTCATCGTACATACATAATTTAACACTTATTTAATGTACATATATGTTAACTAATGTTCAAGGCTAGTGACCATAAGTTGGTTCTTTTCTAGATATATGTACATGACATAAGGAGAGAGAGTTGGAATTCAGCCGAGGACCTGTGGTCCATGTGTCTTTATGCAAAACTCTATGACTAAAGTATCCAAACCATATGCTTCAGTATCTGAAAAACATAATTATTATTTGGCGAGTCGCTACTCAATGAATAAAAACAATAATCAGATTCTTATGGCACAACCAATAATCAAATATCATTAGGATACATTACAAATATAGGATTGAATATGCAAGTGCAAATGCAATAGATTGATTTTTTTGTCGTGACCTTGCAAGGCAAACACTACTCTAGGAAATTCATGTGGTTCAAATGATACTCGATTTTGTTGGCCAACATATAAGAAGTGAATCATTTTATCAATAAAATGTGCCAATAGGACATGTTCGTCCCTTTTTGAAGTGATTTGCAAGTGTTTGACAAGTCAGTCACAATATCCTTTAAGTTTCATATGCAAGTGTTTGTTCGCAATGGTATTCCAAGTAATCATTAAGAGCATATAATTCTCACTTGACTTGTATTCAGATGTAAAATGTAACAATTCAATCACATATACATGTAATAGAACATAATCATATCATAAAATTATCATACATGCACATGAGAATCTAATTATGGTTTGACTCACTTTTTGATGTGACCAACCTTTGTGGTAGGTTTGGTCCTCTCTCTTAGGCTTCCTCAATGTGTTGGAATCCTAACATTTGATACATACATGGTTTTAAATATGTCAAAATGATTTTGAATGTTTGGTATGCAATAATTCTTTATTTTTAGTATTTTTTAGGGCTATTTTTATTGTTAATTAAGTTTAATTTGAAAAAAAAAATACCATATGATGTCCTACTTTTGGCTTGTATTTTATAATTTTATAGGAAATCTTAGAAATTTGAGCTAATTGATGAATTATGGGAGTTTTCTAAGTGAAATTATGCAGTTTCAGAACTTCTGGGACCAAATAAAAATTTGACAGTTCAGGGACTAGTTCTAATATTTTTTAGACAAAATTCAGATTCTTTCCTAATACAATTAAGAAACTGTCTGTGCAGTTTGGGAAGTTCACTAGGTCCTTCCCTTAAGGAGGATTTGTTTTTCTTATTTTGAATGAGAGTAGGAGAGTATTAATAGGAGGAGGAGAATTCCAATAGGAATAAGGTTTAGTTTATGTTTATTATTTTTTTGGAGAGTTGTTTTGTTTTGTTTTTTGTTTTTTTTTTCTTTTTGGAGAAGAAGTTGTCCAAAGGAGAAGAATTATTGGCCTTCCATCAAGCTTGAAGAGAATTAGAGACTATAATGATTTTATCATGAAAACTTTTCTATTTTATTTTCTTTTTACTTTGATGTTTGCTAGTAATTCCATTATGAACTAAATTAGTTAGGCACTTGGGTATAATAAACCCTAAGATGAGTTTAGAATTGTAATTTTCTTTAGATAATATAACCTTTCGTTATTTTATGGAATTCAATTGTGTTTGCTCTTTATCTCTTTGAATGATATGTCCGGAATATTGA
Source organism: Omphalea diandra (assembly GCA_949677035.1). Lineage (NCBI taxonomy): Eukaryota > Viridiplantae > Streptophyta > Magnoliopsida > Malpighiales > Euphorbiaceae > Omphalea > Omphalea diandra. The sequence goes on along the minus strand of CATIWR010685033.1, from coordinate 4,517 downwards.
TTCTTGTTTTACAATTCTTTAAACTTAGATTGAGAAATCAAGTTATTGAATAGATTTAGCACAATTGAAAGGAGTTGGGTGTAACCCTATAGATAGGATAACATAAATTCTCTAGATTAGGGTCAAACTTAATAGTGAAATTCAAGGAACTATAATACAATTTTAGGGGTTTTAATTAGGAAGAGATTCCAATTAATCAACCTATAATTAGATGTTAATTATCTTGAGCAGGATTTCAACATACTAGAGGAATTTTCACGGCTCCATAAATATTGAATTAGATTGTATCGTTGGAAAATTAATTTCTTAATAAGTCTTAGGGGGATTCAATAATTGAGTGCTATTTGTCATATTGGTCACTTTTTCCCACTCTTTAGTTCATATTTTCATTATTCTAGTTTGTGAATTATGTTATTTTAGTTTTTTTAGTTAGTTAATTAATTCACTAAAATTTACTAGTTAAATAATAGAGAAAGAGCTAATACTAATACTTTTAGTCATTGAGGGATCGACACTCGATACTCCTACGTTGTATTATACTAGATAAGTGCACTTGCCTACTCGATCTATATGTGTTGGCCTTGGACCGTATCATGTTTTTGTCGTCGTTGCTGGCAACTAAAATATTAGGAGCACTTTCTATCTATTAATTTAGTCAATTTTTCTTTTTCGTAATTTTTTTTGTTTCATTTTACCCTTCTTGTTTTAGTCTCATTTTTTTAAATCTTGTTGTGGTTTCTACTCTTTTAAAAAAATAAAAATAAAACAATAAAACAATAAAAATTAAAATAAAAAAACTATAAAATAAAATCCAAAATTATAAAATTTTGATTTGTTGTATGAATTTTAATTAATGTGATTTTTATTGTAGTGTTTTCTTTTTGTAAGAATTTTTTTTTTAAAAAAAAGAAGGGGGGTCCAGAAGGTGTGCAGTTTTTGTCGCACACCTCTGGGCATACACATGCACAAAGGGACAAATCCCTTTGTCCGCAGTTTTTGTGCAATCCAAGCCGCAATGTGTGTGGTCCAAACCGCACACGGGCTGCTTTCTGAGAGCAGCACTTGTCCAACAATTGTGTTGATAACCGCACTGATGTGCATTGATACGCACAAGAAAAATAAATCAATAAATAAATAATAATAAAATAAACAAACATAAATAAATAATAATAAACATAGTAATAAATAAATATAAAAATAAAATAAATAATTATTAAAAGTAAAAAAATATAATAATAATAAAACTTTACTTTCCTTTTCTGCGACCACAGCTCTCCTATTTTGCAAATAACCTCCACCAAATCCAGACCCGACCTCACCCCCAACCGCCCTTTCTGGTCATCTCCTTCCACCGTCTCCACCACATGCACCTTAAGATTCTAGGGAAGTTTATAAATTCTTTTCCCTTTTGTTTTTTTTCTTTTCTTTAGTCTTCTATTTGTTGGTTTTATCGTGCTGGAAACTTTTCCTCCACATTGAGGACAATGTGTCTTAAGTGTGGGCATAGGTTGTAGTGGTTGATAATTATGTGTTGATTTGTTCGGATTTTATTTTACTTTCATCATATATATATATATATATATATATATATATATATATATATATATATATATATATATATATATTATTTTTTTGATTTTTTGTTTGATTTATTGTGTGAATGACTTATTATTTGCTTAGTAGTTCTCTCATTTTCATCTTAACTTGGTTAAAAATATCTAGTTATGCCTAGGATTCCCTTTCTTAATTTGCAAACCTTGTTTTCTGCCTAGATATTTAATTATCACTATCTTTAAAGAAAATCCCAACCTTTGAAAGTTTACAAATTCTTTAAAAAATTAAAATTCATTTTTTTTACACTATAAAGAAAGGTTTGAGCCTCTTTTTCTTGTAATGTGCTTAATTTTGAGAATTCCTTATTAAGTGAGACATCAAATAGTGCTAGAGTCTCTAGAACTTTATTTATTATCATTTTAAGACCACATTATCGAATACAAGCATAAAAATGATTAAGGTAATTTAGGATTAGCCATTTGTTGTAACATCCCCATCCACATTCATTGGCATTATCACATGAACATATTCATTACACAAATGATATGAAATCCCACATGAACATATGCATCGGATAACTAATCATTTAGACACATGAATTGGATAAGCACAACGATAACACATGCACCATTGCATCTAGGACACTTCAACATATATGTAATGTTTGTATAGTTGCATAGCAAATTGTTTTATGTTGTGTGCATCTTATAGCATCATAAATAATGGTGTTATAAAGCTTATTTTAAAGTGTAAGAAGCATCTAGGAATTAGAAGATGGATTGAGGTGCTTAAGAAGTGAAGAAGAGGGACTAAAAGGGGAAAGTGAACTTCGAATCAATAGGAATGCAACACCATGATTTTGTCTTGTTATAATAGGTTTATAAGTGGAATTTTTGAGCCTCTAGGATCAGAATACAAAGCTTAGATATGAGATACATCAAAAGAAAGAGAGAGAAAAGGAAGAAAGAAAAGAAAGAAGAAGAAGAAGAAGAAGAAGGAGAGGCAGAAGAATGAGTTGCCTAAGGAGGAAGCCTAAGGTTTTCTAGTTCTAGGACAATAGGTAAGTTAATTTATCTTCTTCTCAAATGAATTAACTCCTCATTACATGTTAATCATGCATGTTTAGTGAGAATTATGGAGTATTTGAGGTAAAACTCTTGGATGGAAGTTGAAATTCAAAAGAACAAGAGCTTGTTATGTTGATTTTGTTGTTAGAGCTGAATTTTGTACCCATGATTTCATAACCATATAATAGGTATTAGAGAAAGTGAAAATTATGAAAGTTGTAGCTTTATCACTTGTCTAAATTCAAATAAAACAGTTTTGCTTGATTTGGTGTGTGTGAGGAGTTATGGGTCCTTCGTTAGGGCTAGTTCACAACCAACCGAATTCACCTCAGTCTTTCTATTTTCTTATATTTTGATGGCCTGACAAAGTGTAAAACATGAAATTTGTAGGGTTATATCCCCTCTAATCACTTGTAAAGTAGTTTGGATTGATTTGTTGTGTAGAAAGAGATATGGCTCATGGATTGTGCCTGACTCTGTACCTGGATGAAACCTTAGCTATCTTTTAATTTTGTTTTCCAAGAATTTGATAGTCATAGATTAGGAATTTGGTGATGTGTTAAACTTTAAAGTTGTATACTTATATATTATCTACATGACTGTAAAATATTGTTGCCAAATTTTGTATGGTTGTCGAGATACTGCCCTTTCATTATGACTGATTATCGCCATATTAAAAATCTGCTCACCCTAAGATTGGTCATTTGTTTTGGTGATTTTATAGACTGAATTACACAATAAGTAAAACATGAACAATGTTCCTTTATGTGTTATGTAACTTTTAGCAAATTAGTTTTGCAATTTGATTTGTACAATTTGAGATATATCCAAGAATGTAAGACCTACTCTGACTGAGATGACATTGAAATAGAGCAAAATTCAAAAATTTACCCCATTTTTTGTGTGTTTAATATTGGCTTGAAATTTGAATATATTATATCATTATGTGTCTAGTTTATTTGAAAAAAAGAATCAAGTCATTTAGATAAGTATATCTAGAATTATTTTTATGAGAGTGTAGCAAGCTTAGGCTACCATATAAGGAAAAACTTGCATAAACACTAGGTCCACTTGCATGGATCATGTCATAGTTGCATACCAAACATTCATAATCATTTTGGCATACTTATAACCATGTATGTATCAAATTTTAGTATCTCAACACTTTGATGAAGCCCTAGAAAGATAACCAAACCTACTGTAAAAGTTGGTTACATCAAAATGTAAGAAAAAATGATAATTAGATTCTAATGTGTATATGTGTGATAATTTTATGATGTGATTATGTTCTATTACATGTATATGTGATTTAATTGTTACATTTTATATGTGAATACAAGTCAAGTGAGAATCATATGCTCTTAATAATTACTTGGTATACCATTTGTGAATGAGCACTTGCACATGGAACTAAAATGATGTTGTGACTGGCTTGTCAAACACTTATAAATCACATGGAAGATGGACCAATAGGTCCTATTGGCACATGTTATTGATTAAATGAATCACTTGTTATATGCTGGCCAACAAAATCAAATGTCACTTGAATCATATGAATTCCCGGGAGAAGTGTTTGCCTTGCATGGTCACGATAAAAATTAATCTATTGCATTTGCACTTGCATAGTTAATTGTTATACTTATAATGTATCCTGATGATATTTGATTGTTGGTTGTGCCATAAGAATCTGATTATTGTTTTTATTCTTTGAGTTGCGACTCACCAAATCGTAAATTTTTTTCAGATACTGAAGCATGAGATTGGATATTTTGGTGCTTAGGGTTTGGCATCGAGACACATGGACCTCAGGTCGTAGGCTGAATTTCAACTCTCTTTTTCCTTGTGTCATGTACATTAAATATATGTTGGATTGTGTGTGTATGATGAATAAAATCG